>VDFB02021126.1:0-41459 GCA_007258455.2 Sequoia sempervirens | reverse complement strand
AGTGCTTTACTTTCTCTATTGGTTGGTTTGGGGCCAATAGCTTTACTTGTTTACTTCCCAACATTGTCATTACTACTCATATACTGAAGAAGTGGTAGCTTAGCCAAGTTCTTAATTGTAAGCCAACCACTGTATGCTCTCACCTTGCCCACACTAGGATCTGGGTGATCAAAAAGTGGAAGGTGTTCTTTCAGTTAGCTTTATCACTTTCAATATTTGCATAAATTCCCTTACACCGTATGCTCTCACCTTGCCCACTCCGGGATTAGGGTGATCAGAAAGTGAAGGGTTGCTTTCCAGTATATCTATCATTGCATTTTGGGCTAACTCTAACGGGTGCAAGTTGTGAAGTTTTTGGAAAAAAATAAGGGTGGAATTTTACAAACCAATAGTCATTAAAAATTTTAAATATGCTGTTATGGACTGCTGCTATATATGTTGTTGAGTCGTGATTGCTAATATTGTACTTTTGTTGGGGGAAATTTGTATTTTTTTTGGTTAATTTCTGGTCCCATTATCTCTTAAGTGGAGGTTTACAAGGCCTAAATTTGATGGTTAGATGATCATATTTAGCAGTTTTCACCATAAAATACAATCAAAATTTAGGGAAGACTGTATTATTGTATTACAAGAAAGAAAAAACTTTGAACAGATTGTCAAAAATAATATATATATATATATATATTGAAGGCAGGGTCAATCATCAAATTTGGGCTCTAGAGGTGCATATTGGATTTAATTCTTCAAATAATACTATGTATTGGTATGGGAGCTTTTATATTTGTTGAAATTGATTAACGATTTAACACTATCACTACTGTTACAAGTTAATTTTAGAAGAAAATTAAAATATCAAAGTACATATAAATATTAAAACATTAATTCATTTTGATATTTTGAACTTAAAATATCAAAGATTCAAAATACATATATGATATTGTAAGCTACAGCAGACCTATTATCAAAGATTCAAAAGGAAGCTGAATTATTTGTAGACCAAGAGACCCTAAACCTGCAACAATGTTGAAGTTTTTGCAGAATTAAAACCCTTATGCTGCATCTTGAAAATGTGCTTTAGAAATCCAAATGAAATCATGTTCAAATGTTATCACTTTTAGTTGGCTGAGTCAAACCCTAAATCGCAAGTTGGGTGAATTTTTGACAAGTTTGGGAAAGCTTTTTCACTAGAATCGCTGCAAGTTTTGGTGGGTAACCACAGCCGAGTATTACTACAAGTTACTCTGCAAGGGTTTTGACTTGTAAGTCCTATAAGTAAATGTAGGGTTTTGCAACTATGGTTTTTATCACCAATATCGTGTGGTCTATGTACAAGTGTTATCTTGAAATCAAGTAATCTCGTATTTGGTGTAATGTGTAAGTATCCAAGTGGGGCAACCCCCAACAATGCACAGTCCACAAAAATGCCACAAAGACAAGCCATAGTCATTTAAACGAAAAATCACAACAGCTGGAGAAAGACGCAGCCAATGAAAAGTATGATGATGACTTGTGTAGGGTGTTGCCATCTCCCTACTTAATAAAAATTAAAAATGCATGTTAATCATTGAATTGATGTTTAAGAAGGATAAAAAACCTTGTAGAAGACAATCCTCTTCATTCATCTTGACTCTTCCTTGTTTTGGGATTCTTTACATAGTTATAAGAGATGAATTGATTTGTAATTATGAGGAGGGCAACTTCACATGGTGAAGGAAAAGCACATAATACTCTAAGCCATAAATACTCTACCAGAATTGGCCCCATCTCCTCAAGCTGATTGAGGACTCATCACAAAGCAAGGCTCAGACTGGACCTTTCATATTAAAATTTCTTCACAAAAGAATTTATTTGCTCATTTCCCCCTATCAAAAAGTATTCATTCCATGTACATTTTTTGATAGAACAATTCAAGACACCTAATTAGACCAAGGAATGAATTAACATATATATTACAATATAATAAAACAGCATTTCTCTGATAAATAAACGACCAAAATTGTTTAAAAATATAACTGCATACCACTTGACTTAAGCAACTGTCGTCTGCTAACATTTTTCTTCGAGGCTACCCCACTAGGCTTAACTTCAATGACCTGTCAAAATGTCATTATAAAACATGTTTCAGTGCAGGGTATTCAGATTAGAGATGCTATACAAAGAGCAGTGCAGAATAAATTACTTTAGTATATCAGCTATAAATTGAATATTACTGCAATAAATGATAGGTGTATTTCATTAGAGAATACATAAAACTGTTAATGTTATAGCGGTGGGAGATATCTTTCTCTCAAAATTTAAATGATAAATAATTAATAAGGCATGTCGGCCTTAATGACAAATTATATTTTTTATTTTTTATTTCCTAAAGAGGCCAACCAAAATGAAGAGTCGCCTTGTTTTGCATATATACAAGGTGAAGTTGATTCATCAAATCATCAATTCATTCACAAATCAATTCGCACTTCAAGAAGGAGTTCCCACATTTGCAGCAGATCATCATATTGTATCAAGCAGATCGATATCAAGGAGAAATCATATTTGATTGTATATTTGCATCTAGGAGAGGTGCTATCTTTCATTGCATCAGATCAGCCTTGTGTTTGGCCCAAGTTGTAAGCAGATTTCTGCTCTTTTCATTCAATATATAAGAGATATGTTTTGGCTGGGTTTTTCTCCCTCGAGAAGGAGGGTTTTCCCAGGGTATCTTGTTGTGTCCATCGTTACTGTGTTGCATTTTTTGATTGCTAACATTTCTGATCCTAAAACTAACATGGTATCAGAGCGGGTTCATCAAATTTGTCTAAGCCAACATTGCAGATCTCTGAATTTTTTTTTTAAGAGGATTGAAGCCTAGACGCCTTGGTCTGAATTTCACTAGGTGACGGATTTAATGAGGCTTTTCAGGTCATGGTTGAATCTTTTGTTTGAAAGGCGTTGTATGTGACAAATAATGAGTCCTGAAGGACTAAACTTCTCATGACGTCGATTATACGTGGAGTTATTTTTGTATTGGGCAAGTCTTGATCACTATATACATTGGGAGCCTTCTAAATGTATGTATGTATATTCTAGTGCGGATGTTAATATTATAGTTATCGCTGATCATACCGATAACATTGTGTGGAAGCTTTCAAATGATCTAATGTAGAGACATTTCGAAGTTAATATTTCATCTTTGTGGCATAACTAACTATCATAAAGCCTTGCCAAAGACAATGCACTACACTTGGATGGAATCATTATTTAATTAATTCTTTGCCGAGGCATAAGAGTCGAGGAAAAAGTATTTGGTGGACTCGATGCTACTGCAGACAGGGAGTTAACCTGAGACAAAGAGAATAAGTGAAGCTAAGCGAATGATACGTCTTTCTGGTTTTAACTGGTAGACATCCCTAGCGAGGAGCGATGTCTATCAAGGGTGAGTAGATCTTTGTGTTGCTAATACTATCGTTGGCTGGCTGCCATCACTAAAGGAGGAATCTAGTATCATTTCTTGCACGGTTGAAGAAGTGTGATGGCCTAGCTAATCACAATTATAAGTTGGACATATTTGTTATTGTTGATAGTGCGGCATAACAACAATAAAAAAAGACACGGGTATATAATGCTTTGTTCACTGTCTGATTGCGTAGGAGCAGAGGAATGCATACAAGCCGGTGATTCGACACGCATTGTGTCGAGTTATTCCAATCTTATATTTTCATTCTCTGTATTACTGCTTCTTGTGTATTGAGTGCTAGAGTATACAGGGATGACGTGGAGAGGATTTGGAATCCATCGATGACAAGAGAGATCTTAAGAGGAACCATGGACAAAGGGAAGTGAGTAAAAAATAATTAAAGCCTCCGCTCAAATAAGGCATGTTTGATGCATGAATAACTATTTAAGCAGTGGTAGAAAGGAGAAAAGGTCAATCGATTGCAGTATTGTTGATGTGATTTTGTATTGTACAATCCAGTGAGAACAAAGTATCGAGAAGGCTTCTCCATTCTCTCTTGATCAAGAATCGGTAATGCTAAGATTGCAAAAGCTTCAAATGCGGTTCAACTCGAGTTCCGAAAATGCTATGGAATGCCCTCAGTCAATTTAATGATTTGGCGATGAGGTATGAATTTTCTTAAAACTAACCGGGAATGTACTGAATTGAATGGCTGCAGGGATTAGAAAATTTATGTCCTAGTCTAAGTGCAAGATGTGTGGAGCTTGACTTCAGCAGACTTCAACCGGATTTTGCTTTGTCTCGCATTGGACAGCTTCAACAAAATCGGTGCAATCTTCAAGGGAGTAGCGGAAGGTGTTCAGATTACAACTCAACATGCAAGTACCATCAGGACGACGCATACAAACACGTGAATTACAATTGAAGTTAAGTTTGAAAAAGGATTCCAGTTGACCACACAAGGAAAGCTTACCATCAGCAAGCTTACTAGTGGTATGGATGGTATGACAAAATAGGACCAATTTTTTTTGTTTTACAATGAGATTACAATTCAACAGCACCCGTTAAAGGTTAGCATAAACCAAAAGCGATCACGAGGAAGTAACTCTAACGAATGTACACCGGGATCCGTCACGGGCAAGGTGTGAGCATTGACCGAGGATCATACAAATACAAGCGAGGAACTCTAACTTAGAATGCGTGGTAGACATGTAGTCGGAAGGATCAATGCATTATGAACAGAATGTAACCCTAACCAAGAATGGCGTCGATTGATGGCGAGCATATGGTCAGAGGGTCCCTGAACTACTCAACTGAAAGCAAATAGGCGGCAAGCCAGCCTCTTCCACTTATTCAGTGGGAAATACATGTAAATTCAAAATGAGAGAAGAGAATTGCTGACAGTACTACTGTTCAGCTTACAATAATTAGAGAGCTTGCCAATATCATAAGATTATAAACTTCCAAAGCTATAACAAGTTAAGAACCCTCTTCTACACTCTCAAACTCTTTGAATATCAACTCCTCACACAACTAATGAACTTTCTCAAATCTAGCATGACTGTTTTTTGACAGAATTTATACAGAACAGCAGCATAATGACTCACCAAAATGCACGTAGCTTACTCCAAACTCAACCTATTGATGGGATATTGAATGCAGATTACTCTATTAATGATGGCGCCTAAGATGCAACCCCAAAACCACCCCAAATATGCCTTATTTATTTTGCACAAACTTCAATGCAACTTCAAGATGGTACGGTATTTTGAAGCAGATTTTTCCATATATAAAAGTCAAATGGTCGCTATGTAAAGAATCATTAATAGCTACTTTTGAATGATTGGCCTTTCGCGAACCAGTAAAATGGGCTGGAATTTTGAGGCCATTGGCATTTTTTATTTCCGCTGAGCTGTAATTTGAAAGCTTGCATTCCTCAATGATATTGACGTAGTATGTCGAGGAAAATCTGACTGGGCTCCAAGTACGGTTATAGTGAAAATGCAATTCCAGGCCTGTTTACGAAGTGGCATAATAAACTAGTTGCTATCTTCCGGCGAGAAGAAGAGCCATGCTAGGAGGGTGTGCTTTCCTCCCGAAGCAGTGCACGAAGATGATTAATGACATAGCGATTAGTAGTAGACAAAAGATACCAAATGAAGAGCTGAGGCCTGATTAAATAGGCAAGAGAGAAACATCTAGAAGCTTCAAGAAGGCGCCCAAACCCTAATTTCAAATTCACCTTTTCCCTCCAGAAGATGGCGCCCCATTTCACCTTTGAAATAATTCACTTTTTAAAAATAAAGTTAAATCCCTCAAAAGGGTGTCCCTTTTCCTTAAGCTCAATTTTGACATTAAAATATAATTTATCTTCTCATGAAACCTTGACCCATCAGAGTCCTTTTTTAAAAGCAACTAAAGTTATGCGCTTTGCTAGGCAAGGGGATATAATGTTAAAATATAATATTATAATGAAAATACTTATCTCTCGAAATATCGCCAAGGCCCGAGGCCGAAGTGCCGAATTTGAAACAAGTGAAGAGGACCATTTGGCCCGAACCCAAAATACATTCGCTTGCCGAAGTAGAGACACTTCAAAATAGGTAAAGTTCAGGGTTCACTCCAGGATGCCAAGCTGAGACGCCCTTTTGCCAGAAACTCCTGCGAGAAGGCCAGGAAAGATCATTAGAGTTTGAGCTTCAAGCAAGGCCTCCATCAGAGCTGAGAGCCTGATTTCCCGTCAACTACAGGTGCTGGGAATGAGTATGGTCAAAGTGATTACATTTGAGAAGGGAACATTACAATTAAACCCAAAGTTTCAATCAAACATCACAAATCCACGACTAACTACTTGCATGAAAATGAAATCACTCTAATTTTAATCCTACTTGAAGTTGAAGGACGAAGAAATTTTGCTAGTTGATCATAACAAAAGACAAAATCATCATCAATGAAACTCTTTTTATTACAATAGTTTTCGCAAAAATTCCTTACAAAGTTCTCAAAGGGAAAACTTTCCTTCTCCTTCACTATGCTATGCAATGAAACTATGCTAACTCTAAATTGTCTCTCTATGCTCTATTCTCTGATCTCTAGTCTAATAATGTACAAATGAGGGGGAGTCCCCTTTATATAGCTGGCCAATCTCAATGGACGGTCCAGATTAAATTACAATGGACGGCTTAGATTGAGCCACATCAACCCTAGACTAGATTCTGCCCTAAAAACCGCTAGAAGGTGGAGGAGTGGTGCAATTAATGAGCACAAAAATGGCATATTCCTCCTTTGACCACTATGGGCAATTAATGTCCACTATCCTTCCAGAAGATTCTTGTCCAGGATCTTGGTCCCATTGTTCTTCTCTCTGACCGCGAAAGCAACAAATCGAGCCAGCACTGCATCAACTTCTTGTTCAGAAATAGCCGGAGTAAGATTAAGCTGGTACTCAAGGATAGCAATTGTCTGCTCTTGCTGGATGCAAGATTTTCTCCAAGCCTCGATGGATTCTTGCGTGCTCTGAATAATAGTGGAGAACGTGGAGATATTCTCAAAGTCCACCTGAGCAAATACTCTCATCTCAGAGAAGAATGGCTGCAATCTGCCCTTCAATCCCTCCACTGTCATCTCCTTGGGAGTTAGTCGTTTTGTGAACAATGCCTCTAGCGTGTTGAAGATGCCTTCCTGAATATTTCCCATGGCCTTCCTGATCTTGGCCGACTCTGTCCTTGCCGTGTCAAAGAAGCCTTGGCCAGTGAATACAGCAGAATACCAGCCTAGAAAATCATATCGATCTCTTGCCTGTATCACCCCTCCTTCAACCAAAGTTTGCATTGGCATATGCATCAGAGCAGCCAGGCGTGGAATAGTCTTATCTTGAAATATGTGAGTATCATTCCATGCCTTGTAATATCCCCTTTTCGGCATGATCATGTTTGATGGTGGTTAGCCTATTACTCAGACTCTCGTAGGCTAACAAGTTGGGTTAGAGGGTCAGTGGCCTTATTTGGTGGGTTTTGTCGTTTGTCCTTGGAGTTCAGTGATTGGCTCACAACATGCCTTGGCAGTTCAGGATTTGACAGCTTCTAACGGCACGTCAATACATTGAGTTATGAGTGAGATATTAATATTTCAGTGTATTAAAGTGTTTTACTTTATTTGACGGAATATTATAAAGTCAACTTGATTTTATAATAAAGTAATCACTTAAATTTATTTAAGTGAAATATAAAACACTTTATCAAAAGGGGCGCCATTTATTTATTCACTTGACTATTGAAAAGTAATAAAAATACATTTAAATGTATTTTAATGAGAAAGTGGCGTCATTTCCTTGGGATGCGTGCCTTTTGGCTTTATATGCAAACAAAGGAGAAATCAAACTCATTATTGATTATTGATTATTTGATATTTCCTCTTGGCTTTGCTGAGCGTGGGTTTTCTCTGAGACAAGGGTTTCAGGAATTTTATCTCTGGAGAACGATAACTCTTCACAGATCTGTAATTGTGAGACTGTGAAAGATCAGTTGAACGATTGCTACAACAGGGGCTTCAATTCAGAAGTTCTACAGTGCTTCAATGAGAATTTTTGTGCAGTATTCAGTAGTTTCTTCAATAAAAGGCAGGACGAGTTGAGAGATTGGCTTCTTTCTTCATAGGAGGTCTGATCAGCTCCTTGGCCGTACTTCTTGGTTGAGGACGTGATTTTCCTTTGTTCTGTGTAGCTCTTCAGGCAAGTGCGTGGGAGTTCTGGAGAAGAAACGCCTTCTTCTTTGAGGGTTTTGCATATTCTTCTTTGGCCGCTAGCTTGTTCCCTTCATCTACTTCAGTTTTAGGCTGGAGGTTGCATTCTATTGCATCCTACGCTTGGAATTGTTAGTTTACTCCATTCATGACTGGCAATTGGACTTATTTTCTTAATTAAATAATCTGGAGCATTTCGGGTATGTTTGAAACATGCAATCTCATTGTTATGGTTATTTAATACCTTCTGCAATTTCATTTTGCCAATTTTAGTTCAAATTTGAGTTCTATGAGCAATTATATGTTGCGCCCCTTCTATTTCTCTATATAAACTTTCTCTAAAAAACTAAAAAACATAAAAAGATAAGCAAAAATACAGGGGTTTGGGTTGGGAGCCAGCAGGGCTCATCACATGCCTACTCAATGTTCTCCAAACGAGAGAGGATGTTGGAAGCATGCTGGAAAGAGGAGACAAGATCTTCAATAAATCTCTTAGCCTCGACACGAACACCACCAATCCACTTGTCTCCTTCTTGAATTGCGTTCTTCATCTCTTCGAGCCCGCTGATTGATTCCCGTGGAAGCTCAACTGGAAGTTCCACCGTTGGGTTCTCCTGAGCACATGGGCGTGCTAGATGCTGCACATACCCGACTAATGCCCTATGCTCCCTTTTCAGCCTCTTGTATTTTTCTTCCTTTCACAGCAGCCTATCTTTCAGTGCCTAGAAGAAGTTTTCAGCCTCCTCGATCACTTGTGCTCCAGTAGGGCACCCCAATTCAATTGTAGTGACTGTGTAATTTTCAGGCATTACTTCATCTAGATCACATTCTTCCCTCGGAACCGCAACATGGAGAGTGCGAGAACCAGACTCATCTGTTTCCATCCTGGAGTACTTTCTGGCTCTCTTCCTCTTAGGTGACCCGCTTATTCTATTAAGGAGCTCTTCCATCTCTATTGTTGGGTCAGTGTCGTCTTGATCTCTTCTTATTGCACTGGTGAGCCAATTTGGGACGTCTTGTTGAGCGCTACAGACGACAAGCGGCTGCTCCTCTGTTGCTTCTACTTCATGAAGTTCCTCTTCAACAACATTTGGTTGAGGCTCATCCATTTCCATGTGCTAACTATCCTCCTCAAGACCCTGAACTTCAGGCTCCGTAATGTCCTTGTCTTCAAAAGCTGCCTCAAGTGCACGATCTAGGCGAGTATCTGTTTCTGTTTCTTCAACTTCATCCAGCTGGTCAGCACTTCTCGGAGCATTAGCGCTCTGACTATCAAGCTCCCTAGACAATAGTCGATTAACTTCTTCCATTTCTTGTTCTTCATTTACTCTGACCCTCTGACCTGCAAATATTGACACCTCTTGTACGCTGGAAGAGTGAGCCAACAACTGTGTGGGCGATGCTTCCTCCGTCCTCTGAGGCTCAGGTTGAACTGGTTCCTCCTCTTGTGGCTCTATAGCTTGGGCGGCCTGTTTTCTCTTCTTCATTGACATTGGTGGCCTTCAATCGCCCATGAGGTTGTATGTGAGGGCAATTGATTTTCTCTTAAGCCTGTGAACATGCCCATCCACCTGGCTACTCGTGAAAGTTAAGACAGGCATAGACAAAGTGTCCAAGTCTGTGATCTCCGACTCTGCCCAATCAGGTGGTGGGATTGGTGTGTCCTTTATTGACTCATAATCTGGGCGAGTAATGCTGGCATCCTCATCCACTTGATCCGGAACCTAGACTACCTCGCATTCTCTGATCAATTTCAGAGGCAATCTGGAGAACATCCTCCTTCTAATCTCAGCCTCATCTTCTGCATTTGCCCAAAAATCCTCTACATGAGCCTTGTGTCGATATTCTTCACCCTGTACAACTCCAATCTTTCCGTGAGGATCAAAATCTTGTCGACTGGTGTGTAGAGTGAGGTGATAAAATTGTAACTCATCCTCCGCTTCCTTGGCTGCTTGCAAAGAAGGGCACTCCTCAAGCGAGTTTCCCATAACAATAGGAAAGTGCAATCCTCCTTTCTTCTTTTCCCTTATAATTTGTCGTAGGCCATGAGTTGCCTAGACACTTCGAGCATCACCATCCTATCTGTGGGGTATCTTGGCAGTCAGTAGGCATATGAATGGAACCCCAGTAGCCTTATGTAAGTGAACTTCGGGAACTAGATAAACCAGTACCTGTACTCTTCAATCAACTTTTGTGCTTCTTTGGATATTCTTTGTTGCGTTCTCCGTTGAAGAGTCCTTGTGATATACATAGTGAAAGCATCGTTCACTCTTTTGAAGCTGGAGGTACTTGTCAAATGCAGCTGCTGCAAGCTTCATGGATTTTAAATTGACCAAGAACCACATCCAATTGGCTCCTGGTATGTCAGCCCCTTATACTTCGTCATTCGAGCTAGCATATAAATGACATACGAGCTCATGTAAAACGTCTTTGTTCTCCTTAGGCTTCTAAATTGTTCATCTATGTTGTCGCTAATCATCCTTGCCCAATCTACATATTCCTTCCCCTCTAGCACCACGCTGATGTAGAAGAACATCGAAGGATCAAAAGCATACGCTTGTGGGCTGCCATTCATCCGGCTGAGCATCATGATTAAATCACAGTATTCTTGTTTCAACTCCTCTGAGATGATCTGCTTTGGCAACTTGGCGCCAGGAGGCTTTGGCTTCCTCATCCATGTTGTGTTGATTCTCTTTGCACACCTATCGAAAGATGAGGCATACATTTTATCAACCCTCTCCTTAGACTTATACAACATTCTGTCCATAGCTGAAATCCCAAACGCTTCTCCAATAGCCTCAGGTGTGAAGTTGGCCAGCAACTTGCCTTCTGAAGAAACAATTGTTTAGTGGTCTGGCTTGTAGTAGTTTGTAGTTGCACATTCCATTATCAACTCAGGACATCGAATTGCTGGTGGAAAACTAGCAACTGCATACAATCCACTTCTCACAATGTTGTGCGATGTCACTGATGGAGGATAACCACCCTGCCCGTATATTCTTCTTTTGAATGCTTTGATGTTGAATGAACTAAGGTTTGTATCAATCAAACCTCCTAGCTTCGACACGAACTTCAATTCAGGAACGAATGACTTCTTCAGCTGTTTGATGATTGCCTGCCTGGAGGCATTCTCCTTACTACTTCAGCATTTCTAGCTTTGCTTGTTCCGGCAGCATCTCCTCTTCGAACTTCAGCCATCTGCAAAATAAAAAATCAAGCATTACAATTCTAACTTTAAAAAAATAAAATCACCATGGGATGGCTGGCAAGTGGAGTTAGCTTCAAAAATGAAAGTTCCTCAGCATTAAACTACCAACTCCAAACCTCAAGAATTCTGATTTCGAAATTCAAACCTTGAGCATCAGCAACTTTCAGCAATATCACTTTCAGCACTTCGAAAAAATCAAGCTCAACTCCCTTACTTCAGAATTTTGTCCTTCTCAGCACTCATTCACTTCAACTTCAGCACTTAGAAAATATATTTACTCAACTTAGAAATTTCTCACTCACTCAGCAATCACTTTCAGCACTCTCACAATCTCAACTCTACGACTTTGTGAAGAAAAATGAATAGCTTCAGAGTTTATATAACTGAAAGAGGGCGCCTAGTTTAGCAGTTGTCATTAATTCACTCCCCCAATACTTAGAAAATTTCCAATTCAGGAGAGAATATGCTCAGTCGTCATAGAGTTGTCATAGGAATTTACTATTGTGGGAGATTCTTTCCTTGTTCGAAAATTAAAATTTCCCTCCTTGACTGCAAGTCACTTTCAGTTGACTGAAGCATTTTTGGGAAATTAATTAAAATTACTTCCACATAAAAAAATTTCACCCTTGAACAATGGCGTATTTATTATTGAAATTTAGTCTCAACGCCTTAGAATTTTATTCCATTGAGAAACTTCATTTATTTCCTTCATTAGCGCTTTTTCAAAAAAATCTACATTTCTCCCAGAAAAAATTTCATCAATTGTGAGCTCCAATATTTTAAAATCACCAGGTAAAATTATTTTCCCCTCATAACATTTTTCAAAATAAGTTTTCCCCTTAATAAATATTTCTCAACTTCAAAATTCCATGTGTCTAACCGAAGGCAGACATTTGATTTTTAAACTTTGGAAAATAATTTTAATCAAATTTTATTCAACTTCAACCTTGGATGGATTTCTCTAGGCCAACTATCATCTCCCACACCTTAGGAAAATTTCCTATCCATCTTCTTCAATTTGGGTGCATTCATCACAATGGACTTCAAATCTCACACCCTTAGAAAATTTCACCTCTACCTCCAAGTTTGGGCGCATATATCACCTTCTACTTCTTGCCTTAGAGAGATTTTGAAGTCATCCTTTTGAAGGGCGTATTTAGACCTCTCCACTCTCATTTCTTATTACCTTGGAAGGTTTTCTCATCCCTTGTCATGCTTAGGCGCATTCAGCCCTTTCAAGCCTCTAGCTTTCCCACTTAGAAAATTTTCAGACTTCTTCCAATCAAGGGCGCATATAGGGGTGCCAGCTTCAAGTTTACACGCCTTAGAAACATTTCTAACTCCTCCTCCAAGATCAAGGCGCATATTGGGGTCTAAGCTTTCAGTTTACAACACTTAGAAAATTCTTTATCTCTCATCTTCTAGCTGGGCGCATATTGGCGTCCAGGCTTCAAGTTTATAACACTTAGAATATTTTCCAATTCCCCCTACTAGTCAAGGCACAAATGACCCCTCAAGCTTTGAGTTTATTTGCCTTAGAAATTTTCAATATTCTTGTCTTCAAGGTTGGGCGCATTTGGGAGCTTCTACCTTCAATTGCCAATACTTAGAATATTTCCTCATCTTCCCCTTTAGCTAAGGCGCATTTGCTGAGTGTTACTTCCAGTTTGCAACCCTTAGAATATTTTCAACTCACCTCCTACAAGTCAAGGCACATATAGGGTATCATACTTCAAGTCTTGGATACTTAGAAAAAATTGTAACTCCTCTTCTTCTCAAGGCGCATATAGGAGGTCAAGCTTTCAATTTAAAACACTTAGAATATGTTCCAATTCCTCCAAGCTTGCAAGGGCGCATTTCACATGGGCAGCTTCAAATTTAAATCCCTTAGAAACTTTTCTTACCCCTCCTCAAGTTCTTGGGCGCACACAAGGGGTCTTACTTCAAGTTTTCCATACTTAGACGTTTCCAAGGTTTCCTTCAAGTCAAGGGCGCATTTAGGGTGGCAAGCTTCAAGTTTGCAACACTTAACAAAATTTCTCATCCATCTCCAAGTGAAGGCGCATTTAGGGGGTCCAGCTTTAAGTTTACAACACTTAGAAAAAATTTCAAGGGTCCCTCTTCTTCTTAAGGCGCATTTTGACCTTGGAGCTTCAAATTTTAATGCCTTAGTCAAATTTTGATGCCACCAACTTCCCTTTAACCTAGGCGCATATGGAGGTAGCTGCTTCAAGTTTCATGTACTTAGAAAAATTTCCATGCCATCTTCTTCCAAGGGCGCATATAAGAGGGTGTGCTTCAAGTTTACAACACTTAGTAGAATTCTTACCCTCTTTCCTTGCTAGAGCGCATATGATGGTTGGAGCTTCCATTTTTCTCATACTTAGAGATTTTCACCTTACTTCAAGCTAGCAAGGGCGCATTTGACATGGGTAGCTTCAAGTTTTCAATGCTTAGTAAAATTTCCAACCTCCTCTCACTTCAAGGGCGCATTTCACCATGTCTACTACAAATTTGAAGCACTTGGAAGAATTTTCCATGGCCCCTCTCTTCCTTGGGCGCATTTTCATGTGTGAGCTTCAAGTTTACCAGACTTGGTGAAATTTTCGTGGCTCTTCAAACTTCTAGGGCGGATTTGAAGGTGTCCAGCTTTCAGTTTATCAAACTTGGATGAATTTTCAAGCTTTTTGCTTGACTCAGGGCAAATTGTTCATGGTACCCTCAGCTTGCCCTAACCTGCTATTTTTAGAAAGTTCCTCAAATTTTGCAATTCAAGCTGATCTCAAGTTCCGGAAGGCTGGACTTTTGCTTTGCTTCGATCCTCGTGACGTGACTTAGCTGTAGGCACCTGATGCCTGCATGTACCTACTATTTTTAGCAACATACTAAAAATAGTAACTGCTCAGAATGAGCTCAAACTTTGTGTGTTGATTGCCTAAAGGATGTGGATTGTGACTAGATGTTGCTTTTGTGTAATTGTCATGTTTCGCCCTACATTTTAGGAAACCCTAATTTCTCTGCATGGTCATGCTAAAAATAGTAAGTGCTTGATTTTCGAACCTTTGCAACTCCGTTTGATCTGAAATTCGTGCCATTGGGTCCACATCACTTGCTTGCCCTGCTCACACTGGTGTCTCGCGCTAACCTGCTATTTATAGCCCTATTTGAGAAGTGACTTACTATAAATAGTAAGTGCTCAGATCGCCTTCAAATTTTACTAGCGGGTTCCTTGAAAGATGTTGATCGTGATGGGATACCTTGGTTTTTGGAAATTCTGGCGTTTGACCCCTCATTTTGGGTCCTGAAGCTGGAAACCCTAATCTGACTTGCATGTTGCTCAAATGGTCTCTGTTTGACCCCATTCCTGTTGCATGTCATTGTGTTCGTGATTCTGAAGTGCTGGTTAGCTGCCGAAGTGGTCCTGCTAAAAATAGTAAGTGTTTGAAAAAGTGACCAATCAGCTGCAGGATGAGTTTGCATGTCACACAGCCCGAGAGATCTCAAGAAACCCAGAAAAACCCAAAAAAATGATCAACATGCAAGCGTTGGCTAAAAATAGCAAGTTTTCAGAAAAGTGATCAACTCTGCTTGCATGTTACCTTGTTGCGAAGCTCTCAGAAAACCCAAAAAGATTATGCAGACATGCGCTAAGAAATCTCATATGCAAACCCTAAAAATAGCCTCTAAGGTGTGAATCATTGAAAGTCATCATCTTGTTTTGCATGCTATATCACTGTGAAGGTCTCGAAAAACCCACAAAGAATCTCCAGACATGCATCTGAAAGTCCAACATGCAAACCCTAAAAATGACCCTCGAAGGCATAACTGCTAAAAATAGTAAGTTGTTTGTTTCAGCTCAAATTTTGCAAGCAGGCAGCTCACAGTGTTCTAAGTGCAGTGCAATCGTCAAAATTTGAAAATCCCAAGAAAATAGGCCCCAAATTGGTACTTACTAAAAATAGCAAGTTATCAGAATTTGGTGAAAATTCAGTGGGAGCTTGCTCGAAACATCCTAATAGCAGTGCTAAGCTCAGAATTTGATTAGCCAACTCAATTTGACCTCAAAGTTGTTTGAAGATCGTAAACCCTAATTCATCAAAAAGCCCTCCAAACTTAGTCAAAATTCAAATCTAGGTCAAATGGCAAGTACATCACCAGACAGAAAGAACTGACAGAGAGAGACAAACCCACAAACCCAAGCCAAAAGACCCGAATGGAACGAAAAATTAGGGGGTCCCCATTTTGTATGGGGTGATGTGTGAAAAGGTCACAACAAGTATTAAATCTGGAAGTTGATTCGTTTTAAAGGAGCAGGTAACACGCATCTAGCAATTCCGTCTCTAAAGAATCCGTGCAATGGCAATCGACGGGTTGGCTAGGCCTTGATTCAGTGTATCACTTAAAGGCCTCCATTGACACGTAGTGGTTGAATTGTATATCGGGAGTCTTATCTAAGTGTTAGCCTTTGAATAATTTTTTAGTTTGCAGATGTGACGGGAAGCAAATCTTAGGAGCTGCTTATACATTTTATCGAAGACATCTTATATTGAAGGGATCTAAATTATATTTGTTGGAGCTCGGTTTTGAGAAATCTTTCGAATCTCTTGAATGGAAAACGTAAGTAGTTTTGTTGTCAAGGAATATGAGAAGTTAGGACAGTGACATCCTTTAAAGATACTACGCCACTCATGCCCAAGCCAGTTGAAGAGGTGACGTGGCCTGGGAGCTGGTCAAGAAAAGTCTCAAGGATATTTTGAAGGGATTCGCACTTAATGTTGATGAATATTGGAGCTGCAGACAATTATAAGATATTCCTGTAGTTGTTTAAAGCTATTGGAGGCTGAACAAAATTGAGGTCTTGCAACTTAACTACAAGGATGCACAAGACAAATTGGAAACACTTGAAATAGATCTGAAAAGTACTATTAAAGAGATAAGTATTTTATGTTTGTACATTTAAATAATGATCATGAATTTTATGTAGTTAATAATAATTCATGCAATAACATTGTGAATAGTGAATCATGTATGCTTCTAGCATTGATCTGTATATTTTTCTTTGGGGTAGTTTGATTCTATGAACTATTATTGATCTCTCTAAAATGTAGGATGATGAGAGATTGCATAAGGAATTCAAGGGAGGAAGAGCTTGATGCATCCTGTGAAGAAGTCATCGCAAGCTGAAGAAATGAACAAACATGGAGACATAGCTTGCTACCTTGGGACTGAGCTGGTGGTGCATAACTCTCATGATTCTTCACTCGAGGGCACAAGGTTGGGTCAACCTTGGATGGAGAATTTGCAATCAATGTCTAACAAACCAACAGAGGCAACCTTGGACGAGGAGGTCAGGAGGTTGATGCAAGTACTTGGAGCTTTAGAGGGAGTCACATTTTCGTGAAGATTTGTTGTAATGTATATTTCTCTGAGACAGAGAAATATGAAGTGAAAGCCCTTGTAGTGTATATTTCTCAACATAATGGCCTCAATTATACTTCTTTATTGTCGGCTTCAATTTAGCATAGTCAGTTTTGAGATTCAATGCTTTGGTGATGTTTCCATGGGTTAGATGGAAAAAATTAATTAAAAGCCTAAGTTTTAATAGTTTATTGTAAAGTCACATTCAAATATTCATTTAAATTATTAAAGTGACTTTATATTTATTACTTGGGTGCTTGGAGACATAAGTATCCATTTTTTATTCAATTCGTTTATTTTTCTAAAAGTTGGGCGTTGAGTTTTGGAGGCAAAATATTAAAAATAAAATGTGACTTTCATGAGATGAAATAAAAGGGCATTTTGAAGCTTATTTTCATATGCTTGGATTTTGATATTGCTGGTATGATGTGGGTTTTTTCCTCTAGGAACTTCCTGAAGATGAAAACCTTCAAGAAGAATATCATCCGCAGTGGTGAAAAATCTTCCCTAGGTGATTGCTGATAGATTCATTCAGAGTCTATGCTTGTGCTTCAATGATCGAATTCCCACTTTGAAATAGAAGGGTTTAAATGCAAATAAGATTTTGTGAAATGACTTGCAGGATTGTAAGGAGATTTTGAAGAGCTTTAATAGATTGATAATTATTCATGGCTGTCATACTTCTTTTTGTTGGCTAAGTATTGGAAATCCTTTATGGTTTGAGGCGACCGAATGGTGATTTCTGGTCACTAAACCTCACCTACAAGCCCCCATTGCCAAATCAGGTTGGGCATGGTATTAGTTGCAGTTTGAAGCACCATTTAAAGTCTATTTGCTGGGCGAATACAGGTGGAAGACTGAAGATGTTTTGGAGAGCATTGCTATCATTGATTTTGGAGGAGATTGAGCTGCCAACTGTTTGTAATAATGCTGCTGTTAAAGGATGCCAACTGTTTGTTTTAATACTACTGTCAAAGGATGCCAATTGTTTGTAATAATGCTGCTGTCAAAGGATGCAAACTGTTTGTAATATTGTTGCTGTCAAAGGCTCATTCCACAACCATCAAACTGCTGTGAAGCAGACCTACATTGATGCTTCCTATCTCTATTCAGATGTGAATCCCAAAGAGGTCAGATTTATGTTGGAATTTTGTATTTGTATAAACATTGCTGCTGATAAAATTAACACGGAAAATCTGCATTATAATGTTCTACTTTAAAATGATAAGGAGGACAGCCAATTGATTATTAAATTTATTGTACATTTTATGAAACTTTGGACTTCAAAAAATAAGTGTTTGCAATCTAATCATCAAAACAAATCAGATACATTCCAAAAAATTCTGGTAACTATAACACTAGTGTGCATGCCAAGTGTTTATCAAAATGCCAACACCTTGAAATCAAGATAAAATTAAGTGAAAACAGGGGAGGTTCTTATATTAGCCTTGTTAATGGTTTTCAAAATCATCCAATGGCTTCTAGTTTGTCTTCTCCTATAAATTGGTGCTTGAAGTTAGAGGATGCAATGGTTTTTTTGCAAGTTATGTGAGTACGATTATGTTACTAGAATTCAAAGGGATAAGTTGACATGTTGTTGTAATTATTTGCAGGATAAATACTATTTTCAGGATTAATATAAGCTTGGGTTTCTTTGGGTGTGAAGTTTTTCCCACAAGGATTTCTCCACATAAACATTGTGTGATGATTTGCATTTTCTTTCATGGTTAATTTTCATTTTCATATGATCTATCATTGTTTATGAATTTGGATGCACGAAAGTTCAATATATCTTGTTGTAGAGGCTTGTCCCATTATAAATGGAAATTATTTTAATTGTTTCCATAACTTATTTAAGCACTTGCATTTCCATTTAAAGTAGCACTTGTAGCAGTAAAAAGTGCACACCCTTATACTTTTCCCTCTTGTTTTATGCGATTTTCCATGGAGATACCAAATACATATTCCTAGCACATGATTTTGTCTAGTTTGGTGCACTCACTAGCCCCAAAATTTATTTATCACCAAAAACACTATTTTACCTCTACTCAAATCAATCTCAATTCTCATATCAATATTTTCAATACCTAGGTCAGCAACCTTGACCCTCTCAATTGCAAACTCAATTTATTGTAGCCCCAAGCCAAGTCAACTTAATGTCATCATTAGCAATCAGTTGCCTTGCCAAAAAATTCAAATTGTGCACCATACTAGTAGAAAAAGACATGAACCCTAGTTCATTTCAATTGTCACAATTATCCATTAAGATCCCAGCATCATACACTAAAATATATAGAATTATGAAATCTCTTTAGGATTATACCTATATTTTACATCATTCGCAGCTTTGCTACATCAGCTCTTGCATCAACATTATTAAAACCCTAATTCGTACGCAATCTATCATCTTAGGCATTCATTGCATTTCAATCTTAGTCATCTATTTATGCATCCATTGCATATGTTGCTTGGTGATTCTTTCAATTCTATCACAAAAATTGTTGAGTCAATCAACGGATCTTGATTGCCATTGAATAAATCTCAAAAACTCCTTGTTGCCATAACAAGACCCAACAATATACCTCAACACCATCAAGTCTTCTATTTGCAGGTGCAGAAACAAGCAAACCCTTTTCAACAAGTATTTAAGTTTATTAGTATAACGTTCCCCTCTTTGAATTTTCTCTATATTATTTTAGCCAATCTTAAGAGGGGATGTTAAGGATTAAGATTGTCTAGAAAATGGTAGAATGTTTCTAGAGTCTTCTATGAGCTAGAACATTCCTAGAGCTGTTCTAGAAAAGTACATTCTAAGAGTTATTGTAAAAGAGAACATTTCAGATTTAAGAGTTTTCTAGAAAGCTTCCAACAAAGATTTTGTAGCTATAAATATGTGATTGTAGAGAGTGGTTGAATAGAGCATTCAGATTGCTGCTAGGCACAACATTTGGATTGCTAGGAACAGCATTTTGTGATGTAATGTATTGAATGCTAGATAAATACAATTTCCTGAGTTATCAACTCTATTTTGCCCTGTCTTTTCTATCTCTAACAATAACTTGATCAGCATTGACAACAAACTCATATCCAGCTTGAACAATTTTATATACTGAAATAAGATTTACTCCTAATCCTTTTACCAATAAAACATTTTTCAAAGTCCCATTTGTCACATTAACAGTTCCTGTTCCTAAAACTGGAAGCTTCATTTTATTACCAATAGTTATTTCTTGATCTGAATTCATTTCTTCATTGAAATCAACAAATAAACATCTATCTCCAGTCATGTGATAAGATGCTCCTGAATCTAGAATCCATTCTTTATTAAAATCTGAAGCAAAATAACCCCCTTTAACAGTGGATTTACTTTTTCCTTGTTTTTGAAAGGACATAGCCAAAAAGCTATTTTTATCCATCTTGCCATCATTAAACCTTTCTTGCTTGGGCTTATATTGCTGCCTTTCATTGTCCCTCTTCTTCAAACAAAATTTCTCCATATGATTTTCACCCCCACAATACCTACAAATAATGGCCTTTCTTCCAGCTTGTTTTTCGGCACCATCATTTATGAAGGTGTTTGTGAAGGATGTGTGCTAAGGAAACATCACCGAGAACCTTTTGATTTAGGTAAAGCATGGAGAGCTAATCATCCACTGCAACTCATTCATAGTGACTTATGTGAACCAAGTTATACTTCACTTTCAGGTGCCAGGTACCTTCTCACTTTTATTGATGATTATAGCAGGAGAGTATGGGTTTATTTTCTTGAAAGAAAAAATGAAGTATTTGAAGTTTTTCAGAAGTTTAAGGCATTAGTTGAAATTCAAAGAGGGGAAATACAAAGAGGGGAACATTATACTAATATCCCCCCTTAATGTTCACCTCTAGCATACCAAGCATTCTTCTATCATATTCCTCTTTCAAGTCTTTCTCCCATTCTTGCTTCCCTCTAGCTTGCTCATATGAGATTAGATCATCTTCTTCATCGTCACTACCAATAATACCTCTAACTTGTTCCAACTTGAATTTTCACAACTCCATCTAGCTTTTTCTCTCAAAGCATTCTTGACTGTAGTCTTCAAATCTGCAAAACCACTTCCATGAAATATAGGCAAAACTTTATTTGTAGAGCCCATGTTAGCAAAAATCAGCCTTCAAACAAATATCAATCTAACAATACTCCAACAATATAACAGCCCTGCAACCAAATATCACTTTAACAATATATAAGCCCTGCAAACAAACCACTTCCAGCAATATATTTGCCCTGCAAATAAATCACTCTAGCAATATATCTCTAGCTGAATCTCTAGCTGAACCTCTAAATGAATCTCTAGTTGAACATGGTTGAATCTCTAGCTGAAGCTGGCTCTGATACCATGTTAGAAACAGGCCCAAACTATAACAATATAACAGCAGTAATGAAGATAGAAAAGACAGGGCAAAATAGAGTTGATAACTCAGGAAATTGTATTTATCTAGCATTCAATACATTACATCACAAAATGATGTTCCTAGCAATCCAAATGCTGTGCCTAGCAGCAATCTAAATGCTCTATTCAACCACTCTCTACAATCACATATTTATAGCTACAAAATCTTTGTTGGAAGCTTTCTAGAAAACTCTTAAATCTGGAATGTTCTCTTTTACAATAGCTCTTAGAATGTACTTTTCTAGAACAGCTCCAAGAATGTTCTAGCTTATAGAAGACTCTAGAAACATTCTACCATTTTCTAGACAATCTTAATCCTTAACAAAGTTTTGAAGATTAAGAGATCAAGCTTGCCCTCTGGAGGATCATGATCGCCCTCGTGGCTTAAATCTAAGTTTGCACGATTTTAGGTTTCACAAAGCACATTTGTCAAAGCCTTCAAATTCGAGATTCAATCTGAAGTTCTAGGTATCTTTGGTTAGAGTCAGTCTCTCTCTCTTTGACTACAAAGTATACACTTATTTCAATCCAATTATCTTTGTTTCACTTTTTAATTTATTAAAATATCTAGACTCTAACTCCTTTAGACTAATTTATAATTTAATTACCTTAATTGCTTTACTAATATTGTAGAGAGTGTTTTATTTCCTTGCACTACTATTTAAAGAATTGTAAATTTAAAGATTTCAAGAAATAAATATTTTTTACTTATATACTCAAGATTTGTTGCTTTATACTTTCTAATACTACATACGTTACAGTTGTCTAGATGATTAAAAAATTATTTATTCTTCAAAGCTTTACCCTATCAGTAAAATGGAAGTACAGTAAATATTTAGTAAGATTCTTTAAGCATCATTTAAAGACTTTAAGCTCCCTTTTTCATAATAAAACAGATGCACAGCATATATTTGATCCAAAAAAAACACTTGCCTCGTAAATTGGCTCTTTGATACCAAGAGAAAGGGTGTCGGAGATCGAAGAATTGGCGGAAACATCGCTTTCATCTTCGTATTCATGTTGAGCACGAGATTGTTCTTCAGTAAATTTAGGTGTCCTATCAGAAAAATTAGCACGGGTCGTGGCTACAAAATTGTGATCACAACCATAATAAATATATTTGCTACATTTTTTTCTGGGCTCTTCAAATTTTCCACGCGCATAGGATAAAAGAGTTTTTCTTATTGACAGAGAAATGAGAGGGAAAACTGTGGTGGTTAATTCGGTTGCTGGAGTTACAGAAATGCGAATCGGACTGAGAAGGAAAAAGGAAGGAATTGAAAGAGGGAGAGCCATTAGAATTGGTGGAAGGCGTTAGCATCGCTTCATGACATTATAGCCTGCACACCACCATTCTTTTCAGCAACACGAGTGAAGCACCTACTTCCCCCCTGAAAAATTAATGGATGACATTTCATGAGCGCGACTTTTTTTATTTATTCTAATTTTATAAATGGGAAAATATACCACTTAAATAAATATCTCGGCTTATTAAATAATAAGCTCACATGATATACAAGTTAAATGCTAATATAAACGAATTAATTTTGGTATTTATCTAGAAGAAAATGATGTCCAAGATGTTTGAAATCTTAAAGTTTAATCAGACAAAAACTTCGAGTTTATTAGTTCCTGTCAAGGCAGGAATACTATTGCATTCATATGATGCAATTAATTCAATTCAATTGATCAATGAGCATTGAGTATTAAATGCATTTGGCAAAATCCTTAAAGTTGAAAGTTAATTTTTTTATTTAATCATTTAATAAATGTAATTTATCTCTTTTCTATTGGTCAATTGGGTGAATAGTAAGGTGAAAAATGGATTTAATTTTTTTTAATTATATTAAAATACAATTGACCAATGAGCATTGAGTATTAAACTCATTTGACAAGATGACTATAGTTGAAGCATTGTGTGAGTATCAAGTTGACATTGTCCTAGTGCGTACTCAAGCTTTAAATCACTTATAATTTCAGTACAACAAATTACATTAAGTTATTAACATACAGCAAATTATATTAAGTTTTTAACTGCAAAAAAATCAATGTATAAAATTATGTTATTTTTTCACTCACTGTCCAATGGTCCGAATTTCCTCTTTCCAATGCCAGTCGTTCTTTTTCCCCTCAGTTTTGTTTTTCGTCTACAAACGTGTGCTAAAATTGTACAAACATATGCTAAAATGGGAGTTTTGGCAGAGGGTTTTGACATCCATGTATCAAAAATTAATAAAACCTTTATACTTTGTTTCCCACTCACCCGCATAATGGGATTTGAGCTTTTTTAAGTACTTTGAGCATAGAAACAAGGTGTTTGTTTAATTGGTATATATTAAGTACCATTTCTATGCGGGAGGAATTAAATATTTATGACATCATTTAAAATTTTGTAATATAAGTCAATAAGAAGAAAGAAAAATAGTATTTTTACAATAACTTAAAATATAAATTAAATTTAAACTATAGAACTTTTGTGCAAAAAATTTAATTCTTTGCCATGATTGGTTGCATTAATTGGAAAATTGTACCCTTGACATGCACTCAACTTCATAATGCAAAGTGTAGGGTGTGAGTGCCTTGTTTAGAAAAGCATATACTATTGGGTTCAAATTATTTTATTATATCTCCTAAAAGTAAATGGTCAAAGTGGTCAAGAACCACCGATGGAACTCAAAAAGAGTGTTGGCACAATGAATAAATATGGTATGTGAGTGTACAAGTGTTTTTTTTCTACAAACTACTTTGATCCCAACTTCCAATTTAAATAGTATTGAACTATGACATTATATTCAACCTTAAATTCAAATGTTGATATCATGAAATTCAAATACATCAAAAGGCATTTAGAGCAATTATATTCTTGAGCTTCAAACATGATTTTTGCACCTTTTCACATGAATATATTAATTGCATGATAAGAATGGTGACTACTTTCTTATATGCTTTCTCCTCTACCTCAAAATGCATCGCTCTCTGGCAAGAACTTGACGTTTGCGTCACTTGTTATGTTTTGTTGTGGTTTAGATATGTAAAGTCAATATATGTGGAGAAATAAATTAATATAGAAGTAAATAATTTGGCCTCTAAAATTTGTTGACCTTTTGACATCAACACTTGTCAATCACAGTTTATGTTGGCACTTTGATATCAACACTTGTCAGTCAAAGTGGTCATACATCTTTTGCTGAGGTAATCTTGACTATTTTTAATCATTAAATATTTGTAAAATAATGTTAGGTAGATTTTGGTAATTTAGTAATGTTATTTCATTTTCAGATGATGACATCAGTTGATACTCCTCTTGGTATTTGTACCACAATGGAGCAAGGTCATTCCATAGCAATATCATCTTTGATGCCTTTGACCTAGAGGTATGAGCTAGACTAGTAAATTTTATATTATATTTATTGTTTTATCTATCTATTAATAAAAATTTGAATGATATTCATTTCTAGTTTAATTTGTATATTGATGCTTTCCATAGGGCTTTGCATCTCCACATTGTGAACATACCCATCTTACGGATGAAGAGAGGAAAAAATTACTTAGAGAGATTATAAGTATGTGGTAAGTGATCTTATTTTATTATATGTCATTCTATAATTTAATTTCTATATATTAATGTGTATACTTTTTATTGTATTAGGTTCAACTCCAATGTCATGTCCCCCGAAATTGTAACACTAAACTATCAAGCGTCTAAAAGACAAATAAATAAATAACATACAAATAATTGTTAAATTTCAAACATGAATAATTACAATTTAAATATAATTATAATTGGTAATATTATAATTATAAATATAATATTCAAAGTATAATATACAAATTATAAATGGATTAAAACAAATTACAAAATATAAAATACAAGTTCATATTGAAATTATAAGAAGGAATAATAATAAAAATTATCAAATATATAACAATATATATAAAATAATAATATATATTTTAATAAGACAAAACTCGGAAATAAAAGGCAGCATTACCTAATGAAGAGGTGTGATTAAAGAAAGAAATATATTTAAATTAAAACTAAATCATAACTTACCCAAAAGTCAGCGGTGGTATTGGAAGGTTATGACTCTTCCCAAAATAAAGTTATATCATATATATAAGGAGAATAAGAATCGCAGTTGGGGGGAATAAGAATAAGAATATATTCTGCAGGAAAAACACTCACTGGCTGAGACATCGAATAGAAGAGACCAGAAATTAATCATCCGCTGGAGGAACACATAAGACTGCTGTCCATCGACCAGGAATAAGAGATTAAAGGTTTATAAGAGGCACGGGCAAGGCAGATCAAATAAGAAAGGAATCGAAGGTCCGTCTGCAGTTCGATAAAGAAGGTAAGAAATAAATATAAATAAACATAGATAGTGTGTAAAAAGTAAATATCTAATAAGTATAGACAATATGTAAATAAGAATATAAAAATATAAATAGTATATAATCACATTCTAATTTATGATAATATGTAATAAGTAAATATAATAAGAATATGAATATAACTAATTGATAATAGTTATGTATATATATATATATTATATTCAATAAGGTAATAATGATTAATTTGTGAGTTAAGGGACTAGATTATGATATCAAGATTATGTTAATTAAAGGTAGATATTAATAATTGGCATTTAATAAATAAATTAATATTTAATATTGATAGGGATAATAATGCAGATGTTAATATAGAATAATTATTGTTGTTTATAGTTAGTCCCATATGCATACCACATTATCATAGGTAAGAAATGTGCATCATGTTAGTAATCGTATAGTTAATATGGAACCATCCACCCGAATTCATAGTGGAACATATTAGGATGGATAAATATATTGAGAGTTGGGATGACATGTTAACCATTGATAAGTATATATATATATATGTGTGTGTGTGTGTGTGTGTGTGTGTGTGTGCGTGTGTATTAAAATTCATAGATACATCATAGATGGTGGGCACGTACAATATGAACAAGACTATATATATATATATGATGTATTATTTGCGATTATCAAATAATGATGCTTGTAGCCATTATTGAGCTTTATAAGTAATAGTGACTCCATGATGTTAAAATGGTATAATAGAATTCCATCTATGGAAACTCAGAAGACATTGGTACTCATAAAGGAATCATTCATAGTGAATAATTGGAAAGAAACGAATAATCCTTTGGCGAGGAACAAATAACTAAATCATCTTTGATCTAATTAGACGTTATTACTGAAATTTGTTGATCTCTAACATTTTAATGTCTCTTTAAGAAACACTTTGAATGCAAGATTCGGGGTTAAGTGCTTCGTCCAGAAAGGGGACATTACAAGTGGTATCAGAGCAACTTTCCTGCCATCCTGTGAAAATGGTGTATGCAAACTTACCAAGACAAAGGTATATTCTATAAACATAAAGAAATAATTTGACTCATGCAGATCAGGTATGGTTGTGACCCTTGAATATAATTTCTCTTCTAGTAAGATATATGCAAATTATGAGATTTGAAGAAGAACAATGATATTGTTTTGGCAATAAATAAATAAATAGGGAGATTAAATTGGTGATGAATAGGCATATCTAAATATCATTGATAAATATACCTAAATATATAATGATTGATGAGTATATAATAGGCGATTAATAAATACAATTTATGCATAATAATAGTTATCTAATTGATGTAATTTATTATAGTCATTTTGGGAATGCATTGCTAATATGTTATTTTGAATTGGACAACTAATGGTGTTATGATAATCTACCATTCTATTTCAACATAGCATAAGAAGGCGGCATCGTTGGATGGGGGTTTCTGCAGATCAAAGTGGTAAGTTTTAGGTGCGTATTTTCATAGCCCTAAATCAGCAATACCTTTATATAGTTGGAAAACAATATTTGTTAAACGTGTTATAAATGATTGATAAAGGATTGGTGATTAATAGATTTAAGGGCTAATAGATTATTAATATTTTAATGTATTCATGAATCCTCATAGCATGTTGTAATTGTGTCTTGTAATAAGGTAAGATGCAATTGTTTGTATCGACAATCGTGTGTTTGGTTGGGGAGGGAACCGATAGGTTGAGCAGATACTAGAGTCCCTTCATGGTAGACCACCCTCATTGGATGACTGCAGGTCTGCCAACGAGGGCCGAGGGGGTCATTTCCACGGGTGTTGGTTGGCCGCTCTCGGGCTAAGAAGGGAGTGCTCTAAGGGCCTCCTATGGGAATCCTTCCTCCAAACTATTGCATGGACTGTGTGTCTACCCATTACCAAATTATCATTTTGTTTCAATCCAATCACAAGGGAGGAGGTTTGGGCGCCCATGAAGGAGAGCAGGTACTAGGATCTCTTCGAGGTACGCTACCCACTTGGATGACTGCGGTCTGCCCATGTGGGCTGAGGGGGTCAGTACAACGGTTGTTGTTGACTACCTTCGGGCTGAGAAGAGAGGCGCTAAGGGCATCCTTGTGCGTGGTCCACTCTTACCTCTTTTGAATTGGATGAGCGAAGATAACTTGGGGTGTTTTAATATCTATTTAGAAATTTACAAATTGAATGCTTCGTAACATATGTTCATGTGAATGCTTGTGCATTATATGTATTCGCGTGTCTGCTTCATGTTTATGTGTATACTCGATGACCTTGGGAAGGAGGATGGGTCCACGGTGTAGTATGGGATACACCAAATCCACCTTCTCGATTGTCTGATAGCATACTTCATTCAAGTGTATTTGTAATTGATTGTACACCCTATAACCGTGATTGAATTTGTATTTGAGTGTATACTTTATGAATTATGGTTGAATTTGCAATTGGGTGTATACTCTATGATTGCATTTGTATTTGCGTGTATATTATATGATTGAGTTGACTTATGACTATATTTGAGTGTATATGATCTTGTTTGAGTGCATATTTACAATGTATTTGTATGCGAGTGTATACTCTCCACCTTTGTATACTCTGTGACTTTGAATTCAAGTGTTCCCTTCATGACGATGTATTTGGGTGTTTTTGTTTCTTGGTTAGCATCTTGTTTACTTCATGACGACGCATTCAAGTGTGTACTCTATGACCTTGTATCTGTTGTGACTTGTATTCAAGTATGACTTACATGTTTTCATGCATATGCTTTGTGACTTCATGCACTCGTGCATATACTTCATGATATTATGATGTTTTTGTTTCATGGTATATATGGACATACTTAGTATCCTGCTTATCTACTTCATGATTGATGTACTTTTATACATGACTACCCCATTCGTAAGTATATGTTGTTTGTATTTTTTGAGTATATCTGCAAGCATTCTACTATGTATGATCATTTCATTATTCTTCATGTTGTGTATTTATGCGTATGCTTGAGTGTCCCTAATTATCTTCTGAAATCCAAGCCCCATGATTACACTTCATGCATCTCAGGTGTATTTTTATCAAGTACTTTATTTCCATGCATAGAAGTAAATTTGAGTATACTTGAACGCTCTATATATATATTCATGTTTTAAGTAATTCCTCTATGTATGAGTATGTTTGGGTTGAATACATCGCCTGGGTTTATGTGCTCTACGTATGTACTACAAGCTCTTATTCAAGTGTATTCAAATATATAGTTGTGGCTTATGTCGGTTTAATTGTATTCAAGAGTGTACCATGCGACCTATGTATATTCAAATGTATACCTAGAAATTGTGTATTCAAGTGCATGCTTTATGGCTTATGTGTATATTCAAGTGTATTTCTTTTCCTAAAGTATAATTACATGATTTACATACTTTGTGTGTAATTTATTGATCAATGCTTGGTGTGTACTTGTCTTACATTGTATGTGTCTTACGTCATATGTATTTGTCTCACCTGGTGTGCCTTACTCCATGTATTTATAAGTGTATTTCATGCATTTGTATGCTTCGGGTGTAATCTGTGATCATGCTTGCTCCCTGTTTTGTATCTATGATTACTTTAAAGTCTACATGACTGATCTATGGATAACTTTATGATGTGTTATTCATGAATGGTGTGTTTTCAACATGTCTACTCCACTCTTGTGCATCCTCGTGATTGGCAAGTATACCCATGCTTTATGTATTCAAGTGTGAGTACTTCATGCTTTATGAATTCGAGACTATGATCCATGTTGATGTATGGTCCATGTATTTGTTCATGCTTGTACTTCATGCTTTAATGCCTTCATGTGTTCAAATGTATGATTCATATCCTAATGGGTGTTTGCCTTAGGCCTAATGTACGTTAGCAAGATTACTACGTGCGTATACTTCTGTAATGCATGATTATTTCATGAAAGCTGTATATGTGAGTAACTCATGTTTGTCAAGACTCTTCATACATGAGTACCCACGTAATGCCTTGACTATGCTTCGTAATGTGACATAAGTACCTTTCAATGTTTTCTAACGCCTCATATGTTATTGGCTCCATTATTGTTGTGATTGTGACTTACAATATCTTGTGACTGTCTCAGATAATTTGCTCCATGTATGGTATGTATTAAACATGAGTGATTATATGTGTACCTATTATGTCGTTGATTGCTACATGTTTGAAATATTTTCTCAATATTTGGTGTGTATTCAACATATGTGATCCATGTGAATGCTTCGAACATGTATGATTCATGCCTTGTATAAGTGTATGACTGTATATATATGCTCTCTATGTCGTATGTGTATTCATATGTATATGTCTTGTCGTATACTCTATGTCTTACATATGTTTGTCTTATGTGTGCATATAATTGTGCTTCATATTTGTGTATTTACGTTTTATGCTTCATGCCTCACGTATCTTTGTTCAAAATATTTATGCTTGACATGTATTCATACATATAATCCAAGCCTTATGTGTACTCATATGTGTGATTCATGTCTTACCTTATGCTTTTTGCCTTACAAGTATTCCAGTCTTATGAGTATTACTATGTAAGTGGTTACACAACTAATATGTTTATCTCATGCGTGCTTAGCAATGATAAAAAGATTTTCTTAGTTGTAATTCATGTTGAGATTGCTTGAGGACAAGCAATCTTGGGCAGGGCGGACTGTCATGTCCCCCGAAATTGTAACACTAAACTATCAAGCGTCTAAAAGACAAATAAATAAATAACATACAAATAATTGTTAAATTTCAAACATGAATAATTACAATTTAAATATAATTATAATTATAAATATAATATTCAAAGTATAATATACAAATTATAAATGGATTAAAACAAATTACAAAATATAAAATACAAGTTCATATTGAAATTATAAGAAGAAATAATAATAATAATTATCAAATATATAACAATATATATAAAATAATAATATATATTTTAATAAGACAAAACTCGGAAATAAAAGGCAGCATTACCTAATGAAGAGGTGTGATTAAAGAAAGAAATATATTTAAATTAAAACTAAATCATAACTTACCCAAAAGTCAGCGGTGGTATTGGAAGGTTATGACTCTTCCCAAAATAAAGTTATATCATATATATAAGGAGAATAAGAATCGCAGTTGGGGGGAATAAGAATAAGAATATATTCTGCAGGAAAAACACTCACTGGCTGAGACATCGAATAGAAGAGACCAGAAATTAATCATCCGCTGGAGGAACACATAAGACTGCTGTCCATCGACCAGGAATAAGAGATTAAAGGTTTATAAGAGGCACGGGCAAGGCAGATCAAATAAGAAAGGAATCGAAGGTCCGTCTGCAGTTCGATAAAGAAGGTAAGAAATAAATATAAATAAACATAGATAGTGTGTAAAAAGTAAATATCTAATAAGTATAGACAATATGTAAATAAGAATATAAAAATATAAATAGTATATAATCACATTCTAATTTATGATAATATGTAATAAGTAAATATAATAAGAATATGAATATAACTAATTGATAATAGTTATGTATATATATATATATTATATTCAATAAGGTAATAATGATTAATTTGTGAGTTAAGGGACTAGATTATGATATCAAGATTATGTTAATTAAAGGTAGATATTAATAATTGGCATTTAATAAATAAATTAATATTTAATATTGATAGGGATAATAATGCAGATGTTAATATAGAATAATTATTGTTGTTTATAGTTAGTCCCATATGCATACCACATTATCATAGGTAAGAAATGTGCATCATGTTAGTAATCGTATAGTTAATATGGAACCATCCACCCGAATTCATAGTGGAACATATTAGGATGGATAAATATATTGAGAGTTGGGATGACATGTTAACCATTGATAAGTGTATATATATATATATTAAAATTCATAGATACATCATAGATGGTGGGCACGTACAATATGAACAAGACATATATATATATATATATATGATGTATTATTTGCGATTATCAAATAATGATGCTTGTAGCAATTATTGAGCTTTATAAGTAATAATGACTCCATGATGTTAAAATGGTATAATAGAATTCCATCTATGGAAACTTAGAAGACATTGGTACTCATAAAGGAATCATTCATAGTGAATAATTGGAAAGAAACGAATAATCCTTTGGCGAGGAACAAATAACTAAATCATCTTTGATCTAATTAGACGTTATTACTAGAATTTGTTGATCTCTAACATTTTAATGTCTCTTTGAGAAACACTTTGAATGCAAGATTGGGGTTAAGTGCTTTCGTCCAGAAAGGGGACATTACATCCAAAATAGTTTAGAGAGGAGGTCGAGTTACCGGATTTGAAAGTAACCATGATCATATGTCTCTCCATCCAGTTGAAAATCAAAGGTGACTTGTGATCTCTTCCCTTCCTCTAGAGGGAAGTGATTATATTAGGGTTCTTTGTTGTATGCATATATGGCAGTTTTGTACATATATTTTTGTACTACAAATATGTGACATTATACACCTATATGAATTTGTTGTAAGCCTATATGAATTTCTTGTACATGTGTTGTACTTTTATCAACATATAACATTGTATACTTATATGGATTTTTGGTTAATACAAATTTATTTTACCAATGTCCACACTTTCTATAAATGATTAATTAAATAAATGAATAATTACACAAGTAAAAAGAGGGAATAAAGGACATACATTTGATAATAAATGAATTTATTTATTTTGAAGCTTGGTCATGTATTGTGCATAATCTGTCAACACTTCTCTCTTTTATGGATTTTGATGAAATTATTCATGTTCTCATACATCACCTTCTTCACCTTTCTACCTAATTGTGCACAATATTGAAATTGTCATCTCAAACCTCTTTAATGACTATTCAAAGCTATATGACTATCATGTGTGTCTTAGAGAGATTTCACTATTATTTGAATCCCTTTTCCTTTTCAACTATCAAGATAGACCTACCTATATATTGTCCCCCATGAACATCTCTTACAAGGTTTATGGAAAACAACTTTACTGCCTTCTTCACTATCTTTCATGAGTCTTTACTTGTAAATATTATCCTTGGCTCAATTATCTAAAGTCTGTAGGTTATCTTCATTGTCCATGCAAAGTCACCTAGAGACATAAAGATCACTATCATTATGCTTATTAGATAGTTATCTCTTTCATATCTTCTAATCTCCAACATGATCTTGACTCTTATTTGTTCACAACTCAATCAACTCAACATACTATTGTACTCTTTACATCATTCTCTCAATTTATTGTTGTCATATATGCTTGGAATGACTATGCTTTCTCTCATGATAGCACTTTCACTACCATTTAGTCTTACATTATACACCATCCTCTTAACTGTCCATCGGCATATATGTTATAGGCTTTAGAGGCTTTCTAGGGATTGTGTCACTTGATTTGAGTACCAATTTCATTTGTTAGTTGATTGTGGATTGATTTCTTCTAATCAGTGTTATACGTTTGAAAACATTGTTACTATTAGGATTGTATTACTATAAGAAACTATCTTACAACTCCTCATCATTATTGACCTCTACAAGCCATGTTGACTATCCTTGTTTTTCATTCAACTATCTTGGATCATTAGCTACCTTGAAAGCCTATTGAATCACTATCATTCACTATCCTTTCACAATTTTTCTTTTTAAACACTAATTTAATGGCTTATTCATTTATAATTCCACTTGATCACCTTTTTGAAGTCATTTTCATACTAAGTCATTATGATTGTGCATTATGACTATGTATAACTACACTTTGAATGCTCCTCTTATATGTTATCATGGAATCTAGCAACGATCGTTCCACGGATAACCCCCCTACAAAACTTGTATGTTTCCTAGGATTCGTGAAGTTTAAGCATGCAAAATGAGGTGATTTTCACGCCACCTTGAAATGCATTCCAAAGTCTCAAACATTCAGTTTGAGCATCCCCCTATGTTTGCCTCGTGAAGACCTTCGAAACGAGCCCCTTCGTGAAGTCCCACTATTCATACTTAGTTAATTGTGAAAAATGCAGTTGCACTGAAAAAGTGCACCCCTGCTCACAAGCCAAAAATTGGCTAAGTATAAAAAAGTGCAGGAGCACTAATTTTCAGCGCCCTTGCATGAAGGTGATTTCTTTCAAAGTGTAAGAGCGCTAAAAAAGTGCACTATTACACTTTTTGTCCTGACTTAGTCATTTTCTTGCCTCTGCACATTTCTTCATGCGTTTTACATTTTTCGCTCATCATGCCACTTTTTGTGCCTAAATTAATTGCTTGACTTGAGTTAGGTTTTTGGGTTTCCCTTTTACTTAAAAGTGTTTTATTTTTCCTTTTTCATTGTTTATGATCTTCAACTTCATTTCTTCATGTTGGACGAATTCTCCTCAAACTGCAAATCACATTTTTGAGAAATTTGAAGTTCCTCTCAAGCAAAGTTCACGTTTTCTCTTAGTAAGTTGTTCTTCTTTCTTTCTCTCCATTCTCCTTCATTATTTTGTACATGTCTTAGGGATTCACATATGCGTTTATCTTTGTTTTCTTCCCACGCGTTTTCTTTATTTCGCCATGTCTTTAAACTCTTGTTGATTCATGAACACGTTTTTCCCTCTTAACCTAGTCGCGTTTTGGAACATCATCACACATTTTCGCCATCCATCGTTTGTTTTGGTGTGGCCTTCTTTAAACGTGTTTTTCTCCTTTCGCTCATATTCCCACATTTTTTGTATCTTCTCACATTGTCCCTCTTGATGTTTCTATACAAGCAATGAAAGAAACTCACGTTTTGTGAGTAAAGTAGCCTGGTTTTTGTTCACTTGTAAAAAGATGATGAAAGGAAAGTCAAATGAAATCCAATATAGGTCACCAAATATTGACTTCAAGTGTTTCATGCTTCAAAAACCCCAAGCGTTGTTTTTAAGCATCATTGCATCTGTTTCCAGAATCATATTTCAAGTGCAAAGGTGTTGAAAAAGTCTGCCCTTGCATTTTGAAATGTATTCTAACACTGAAAAGTGTAGGAGCATTGTTTTTCAGTGCCCCTGCATCAAAGCCAAAATCCTTCAAAATGTAAGGGCGTTGAAAAAGTGTGCCCTTACACTTTTCACAATTTTTTTCTAGAAGTACTCCAAACTTGCAAGCTTCAGTCCTGAACCTCGCTCCTTCCATTTTGTGCATCATTTTGTGTGCCTTGTCATCCACTCCACGCTTGCTCATCGTCATTGCTCACCTCACGCATTCTCATGCTATCTAACGACTAATGTTTGTTCTGGCTCAACACCTTGCAGTCTCCTTTCAAGATCTTCAAATTTGATTGATCAAATATTCAGTCGCTCTTGATGACTGCCAGTAAACCTCTGTCTTCTTCAAAAGCAAAAGGAAAAATGAAATATAAATATCAAGGTGTCTACCCGCCGACTGTAGTGGTCTCCAAGGTGGAAGAAATAAAAGACATAGAGGTTGGCCATCAAGACTTGGTTGATTTTGCGAAGCAAACTGAGATGAAGCCTCTTCCTAACCCGATGAGGGAAATTGTACACAGTAACCTGCATTTGGTAGCTATGTTTCCTACTGTTGCACACAATACAAAATTTGTCCTTCAAGTAGCATCTCACTACATTAGGGAAAGCATAAGTGTGGTTGATTCTTCTGGGCATGAGATTCTAAGACTTGACCCTGATTTCTTTGACATTATGTTTAAGGTTCCTCAAATGGAGAAATACATTGGTATCTCTATACAAAAAGCACAAGAAGTCTTTGACATTGATCCCAACAAGGCTAAAAACCTAATAAATACCCAATGGTTGAAGAAGCCTAGACAATCTGTTTCCAAATGGCCAAAGGGACTCCTGCGAAGTGATTTCAAGGATGACGTCAAAAATATGATCACATTTTTAAGCATGGTAAAAGGCTTGCCTGAATCGTCCACTTTTCATGATTGGATGTATGAATACATCAAAACTATAAGAAGAGAAAAGGTGCACATTAACTGGGGCAAACAGATCAGTGATGAAATACATGAGCAGCTAATCAATGCGCCTTCCACATTGAAATTCTATATGACTTCTTACCTGGTGTACGCAACAGCTGTAATGAGACAATTTCCAGGTCTATCCACAAAAGGAAATCGGATGATGGTACCTGTGTACAGATTTTTCTATCAACTAGAACTGAAGGAAAGCTTTCATCACTTTAGGCAGGTTATAGATGCTTTCTTCGCACCTTTTCTTTTCAATTTTGATCCAGCTCTCAAAAGGAGGAGGGTATCTGATGAGGCTTATAAGGTGGTAAGTAAAGTTGGATGCCTCTTTCTTCAATTCCCAATGTTTACTTATTTGAGAGTAGGGTGCTACACTGGTTGTCCTTACATGTTGTCACGTTATCCTTCGGATAAGTGGGTTCTCATGGAAACGTGCAGACAACTGATTTCAGTGTGTAAAGAATGCAAAAGTAACCACAAGCGTGGATTCAAGTTCCCACAGACAATCGACAGATATACTATCCCAACTGTACAAAAATCCAAGTTTGTTTATGCTGAAATGTAGATCATGACAATCAAGACCTACAAGTATAGGTTTGATTTTGATTACCGAGATGTCAGAAAGAAATTACAAAAGGGTCATCATCACAAGTACCATTTTGAAGACATCTGGGTTGATTGTAAAGATGAAGAAGCCATTCACAAAATGGATTATTGTAGGTTGACTGTTCAGCAGATCAGAGACCTTGATATTGCTAAACTACCAGAGGATTTTACAGATCCTGGCGATATCATGAATGCTCTCTATGATGAACAAGAGGTTTCTAAAAGACCGTTGCCTGCAATTCAATGGTCTAGGAAAGAAATTACCAGCATGAGAGAGAGATTGAAGCCAATCCTAGCCAACACTACAGAATGGTTACATAAGCATGGTTATGAAGTGAAAAGTTTCAAAACAGATTCAGAAGGAGAAGAATCTGAAGCAGAAGCTCGCCGACAGCAAGAACTCCGCATGAAAAATAAATCAGCGGCTATTCCCACTTCTTCACGAAGAGGTCCCAGGATCAAGTTTACCATTGGCAAGAAAGATACCCAGTCCGTCCCAGAAGGAGAAACCACGGAATCCAATCCATCTCGCTCTAAAGGTAAAAATTCCATTCCAGAGGAGATAGATTCCGATGAAGAAGGTACTTCCAGTGATCAATCCGTTGAAGATGAAGACTCAACAAAAGAAAACTTCGATGCAGAAAAGGTTTCTGAAAGTGGGCAAGAGTCTGAAGAAGATTCTAAAGAAGAATCTAAAGGTGATTTTGAAGGTGAACCAGAATCAAAAAGACAAGAGGGTGATCAACAGGAACCCAGGCATGATCAAGAAAGAACTACGTCTCCACTGAGAATGTAGTTGAGGAAATTCCTAGAACATCATCGCCTGTGATTTCTAGTGTTCCTCATACCCCTCCAAGTTCAAGAACTCCTCCACCTCCTGTTCCCTCGTCACCCATTCCTACCACATGCATTCCTGCAGTTGAGATATCCACTATTCCTACAGCATCAAGCCCGCTTGATACTCCCTTAGTGACAAGCATTCATACAGTTGATATACTGTCAAGTCCTCCATCATCCATTCCTAGCCTGTCTTCACCAACATATGATATCACTTCTAAAAATGAATTCAATTGTTTCATGAATGAGTCAATGCGTGATCAGCTCAATGTGCAGTCTACAGGAGCAATGATGACAAGCACTTCTCCTATTGTCACAATACCCATGGTAACTTTAGATGTGACAATAACTTCAAAATTAACAATGACAACTAAGGTGACAGTGAATCCAGAAGTTCACACCTCCTTCCTTCCCCCTTGGTTGATATCTCAAGTGTCAAAGCGGAAGAAGCAAATGATCTCTCTAGAGGAGCTCAACCTCGAAGAGATAGTCCCTCCAAAAGCTAAAGGGAAGAAAAAGGGAAAAGTCTACTCAAGGCTAAACGTTGATAAAACTGGCAACAAGTATGCGAAAATTGGCATACCACCGCAAGAAGAAGGTGATGTCAATATGGAGGACTACACGGTAACAAAAGTCCAACTTGGCAAGGTTACCAATGAAAGTGCAAAGGCTAACGCACAAGTGACATTGGATATCTTGGCTGGAAGACTGGATAAAATGGAGCAAGCTCGCAATATGTACAAGCAGAGGGTAGAGCATTATGCCACTATTGTAAAGAGACTTACAGGATCTCCAACTAATGCACAACCGCTGACAGTGGTAAGTATTGAAGACCAAGCTGTCAAGAAAGATGAGAAGTTCGCCTCCAAAGGTAGAGTGTTGTATGATTTCATTGAGAAGATCATAGAACACAGATCTCAGATCATAATTGTTGTGGACGAGAAAACTACCTTGTTGGCCAAGCTCACCACAGAGCTTGATAAAGAAAAAAGTGTACTTTCCCAGGAGCGCATAGATATGGAAAAATGCCTGCTGTCATGGTCACAAATGAAGCAGGTAAGCTTAGTAAACTGGTGGAAGTCGGGTAATTCCTGACAAGGAAAAGTTCATTGAGGTAAGAGAATCCTTGAAACATCGAATTCAAGTAATTCAATCTCTTACAGAAGATCTCCACCAAGTGCAGGAAGATGTTGAAGGACATCATGTTATTCTTGAAAAAGGTATCAAGGAGTTACCAGGTCAACTTCTTGAAGAGAATCGTATCTTCCTGCCGGCCACAAAAATATCTCAGATCTTCAAAGAAGCCATCATGAAGTTGATTGACAGTTCAGACTTCTCAAAAGCCTCATTGAATGTCATTTGTGATACAAGGCTCACATTGGATAACCTAAAAATGCATCTCGACAGGTGCAAGAAGGTTCACTCATCTGCCATGAGATCGATCACGAGAATCCACACCATTGTGGATTACACTGTTGGTCCGGATGAGAAGTTCGTGCAGGAGACCAGGAAGAAATATGAAGACTTCTGCACCCAAAGCAAGGAAACATGAAGAAGGTTCCTGATCTCCAGTGTTAGACATTTCTGGTGCATCCCTTTATGTATCTTGTAAATATTTCCTAACATCTTAGATGTCTTTTTGTAAATTGTAATTGCACCAAGTTTGAAGATGTAATCTTTTGAAAACAAATTACACTTTGACTTTGGTCAAAGTTAGGTGAGATCTCCTAAAATCGCTCACCTAACTTTCCTTGATTTCCTCAATTAGATTCCTAATTTTGTTCATCCCTCTTTCTATATAATGTGAGGGATTTCTATTGTAAATTTATCCTTTAGTATTTTGCAACGAAGTGCTGCCCTTTTTGAAGCAGAATTGTGAAACTTTGTGTTCATGCTTTGTGAATGAAATCTGATCAATACAGAAGAAGATTGCAAACCAAACTTTGTGTCGGATTCGATAATCTTATGAATTGATCTCATTTGGTGGTGATTAGCTTATGGAATATGAAGGACACTAAGTAATTTATGTAAACTTTGTGTTACATCCTTTATTTAGATTTTCATTTGTGTTTTGTTTATCTTTGGTTGAATGATCTACAAGACTTTGTTCTTGTAATTATTCATGCTCTTTGGATACTATTGTTGAATGATCTACAAGACTTTGTGCTTGTAATTATTCATGCTCTTTGGATACTATTGTTGAATGATCTACAAGACTTTGTGCTTGTAATTATTCATGCTCTTTGGATACTTGGGTTGGATGATCTACAAGACTTTGCGCTTGTAATTGTTCATGTTGTTCAAGGAATTTATGCGTCTAAGAAGACTTTGTGCTTCTAACATGACAAACGACACAATTTTCACAAATCCGCCATTGAAAAAGCTATGGAATGACTTTGTGCCTTCGTGAGCTTTCCCTTTTATTTTACTAGTTTATTGTTAATCACTTCTAGTACCTCTACACTTTGCTTTGACAAGATAGAGGTATTGGCATTACTACTCATTGTTAGTTTAAAGTTATTGTGAATTAAGAACTTCCAATAGTGAAGCATTGTAAACATCTTCTCTTAAAAAAGAGAGAAGGATGAATGTAACACACACCCCCTACTTCATAAGTATTGTGTACATTTTGTAATTACTTGTTTGTTTTACTATCGCTTCTATCAGCAGTAAGAAGGGCGCCTCCCCTTTCTGAGAGGAGAGATTTACATCTCACATAGCTGTGGCTAAAGTCCTAGTTGTGTAATCTATTGAAAAGTTGATTACATAATTTTCACCCAACAGTTTTTTGGCGACTCTGCTGGGGAACGACATACGCAATCTAAGCCTCATGCTTTTGATTGAAGTAGATAAGTTTCCTCTTTCTTGTTATTTTTTTGTATATTGTCACTCTATAATATCCATTGTTTTCAGATCTACATTATGGCAGACCGGATATATACACGAGGATTGAGGGCTCAAGGAGTAGCAGATCCACTTTTTGAAGAGTTGTTGCAATGCGATTTTCCATTTACTCTTCCACGAGTAGGGTCACCACTGCAACATGCTATAAGCTACCCTCCACGTAGCCAAAGATCTCTACCAAGTGTTTGGTCTATTTACCGCAGACATCCTATTTAGGTACCTATTGTACAACCAGTCATGGCTGCACCACCTACAGGACCATGGGGAAATGCTTTTGGTCCCCTCCATTTGGCCGCACCTTTGCATGAACTGTCGCACGTATCTAGGAAGCATCTCCCAAAGTTTCAAGGTGATGGAAAACAACACCCCGATGAGCACATATCCGCATTCTAAATCATTTGTGGCATTCTTGACATTGAGCATGAAGATGTTTCTATAAGATTGTTCATTGAAGCCCTTCAAGGGGTTGCAGCTGAATGGTTCTTTACTCTTCCTAACGCCTCTATCACTGATTGGGCCTCTCTTTGCACTAAATTTGAAGAAATATTTAAGCCTGTTGAAGATTCACATGCTCTATTGGTACAACTCACCACCATGCGTAAAGAAGCTCACGAGCCCATGCGCGAGTTTGTGGCAAAATTTAGTAAGTTGGTGACGCGGATCCCAAATGATACAAGACCAACGGATCATAACCTAAAGTGCTTCTTCATCAACCTACAACTACCCAAGGTGAGTTTCTACTTGCGTAGGGAAAATCTTGTTAATGTTGAAGCAGCCCAGCAATTGGCTACTAGTCTGGAGGATGACATGATGATCCTTGCTAGAGAAATCAGGATGGGAACTAACAAAAATAAAAGGATGCAAGCCTCAGGGTCTTCGGAATCTAATGTTAGTACTCCCAGTGCCAGCTCAAATTTCACAGATCCCATGGTCCAAAGGCTAGAAAATGAAGTCTTGTCTCTCAAGAAACAAGTTTCAAGTAATAACAACAATAGCAATTACAAGGACGTCCCTAGGAGGACTTTCCCTAATGACACTGGCAACAAAAATTAGAATCATCTCCCAACACCTTTAGAAAGGCTTGCTCTGGAAGCCTCGCCCGCTAACAATGCTGTGGGATACTACGAGATTGAACAAGATGATTATGCGTAGCAAGAATACCCTGAAGAAGAAAACATCGATCTCTTCCAAGAAGAAGAAACTGAATCGGCTGGCAACTCCAAGATTGGCTTTTTGTAAATGGCAGAGGAAGAAGAAGAAGATGACTTGGTGACTGATACTTACGCTATTTTTACGCGGCATCAACAAAATCAGCTTGATAAAGCTCAAGTTGTTATTGTCCCTGAAAAAGAGAAGTCACTGATAACGATCGCCAAAAGAGGATCTCCCCTCCCTTGGCAACCCAAGAAAGAAGCAAATCCACAAGTAAGTACACCTCGCTCTCCTTTGTCAACTCTCGTTATTCCTAAAGCTAAT
>VDFB02021125.1:0-14310 GCA_007258455.2 Sequoia sempervirens | reverse complement strand
TCAACTTAACCATACTTGGTTTTGATGAGATAATTCTCCTAGAACTAGGAAGATGTAAGTCTGGTGCTTGTTCTTTTCTCTAATCCTTTGAATAAACTTTGTTTTTCCTTTCACTTGCTAGCTCTCCAACTTAGTTTATTCAATAATAGGGTGTTCGTCAAAGTGGTCTATTTTTCTTTGAATTTGCTTTTGTGATTGAGAAAGTAATAATAAAAATCTATTTAACTTTGTAAAAGAAAACTTGAATTCAATGTAGAGAAAAACTCGGTGAGCATTAATGGTACAAATTTAAACTTATCCATTTTCTTTATTCATTTGAAATATGTGAAGTTTAGTTGGATTATTTTTCTCTGCAATTCCCCTTATATCATGAAACTAGTCTTTTTTATGTATTAAATTCATTTTACTATAGTCATTTTATGCTTGTAATTGTTTTTGCTCCTTAAGGAAGTGTTATAGGACATTTATAGGGAACACAATTGCTACTAGATTTCAAGGATTCCAACCGAATATGAAAATTATAAACATAGGATATTCGATTCAATAAGAATGAAATTGTCTACAAAATTAGTCATATTTTGGTTTGGGATGACTACAACTATAGTTCGATAATACATCGAGTTCATTTGAAATCATTATGTCATTGATAAGTTACCCTCATTGACATTAAGTATCATTTGTGGGAAGAATACTTGCAAGTGCAAGTAGATATTTTAAGCGTTCAAATATATTCGATTTAGTTGTAATGAAAAGCTCATATTTGTAAAAATGTCAAACTTCATATGGAAATTTTGGGGAGTCAAATTGGATCTTCACCTAAACTTGCATGCCATGTTCAATAAGTCATCAAACTTCCATTAAGATAAAACACGGCTTAACTAAAATGTCAACTCCATGCAAAAGAAGAGTTTTATTGTAAGAGAGACCACATCAAGTTATAAAAACATTCCCTAATATTTTATGGGAACTTTCAAAGCTACTAAAATTTTGCAGGTAAACCTACCAAATGTGGAACATCATCTCAAATATGTCAGGTCATTAAGATCCAAAGTTTTTGCAAAATATAACTTCTTTTTTCTGACTAATTTTTCAAGTTACCCCAAAAGGTAACTGATGTTATTTTAGGTTTTTTTTTAATTTTTGAAGTAAATTTACACATTTAAGGAGGGTGTAAACTTAGGATTAACAACAACGTATGAATTTTTCAATTACCACCAAAGGAAAAGAAAAAGAAAAATGGGGGTCCCCATTTTGCTTAGGTAAAATGGGACATGTTGTGAAAACTATAGAACAAGGGATTTTTGCAAACTTTCACAATGACGAGTTTATCACACATAAAATTTTATAACTTTTGTGCAAGGAAATTAAAGAGAATATGTGCAAATTGTTGTTCAGATACATAATTTTGTCACTTGTTTTATGTTTAGTGAATAATGTTTATTTGTGGTGTCATGTAGTTCTTGACTATGGACAAGTAAGTTATGTGCTTGAAATATTTCATAGGATCTAATCTGACAAGTTGTGGTATTCATCTTTCTTACTGGCATGTTATAAATTTATTACAGTTTGAGTGGAAGTCTGAAAGTATAGTTGTATGTTTATTGAATTAGTAGTTGTTTCTCTTTTTTTCTAAATAGAATCTGAACATTATATTTTGAAACAAAATTTGTCACACTAAGAAATTAATCAAATACACCAAAATTTTTGGAAATAAAATTTATATTGCAAATAAATAATAAATTTTTGAGCATGTATGATTTGCAATAAAGAATGAGCTGCAATTGACTTTCGACTAAATATTCTCTATACCCAAAAATTAAAGAGAATACCTACAACTTTTTGTTCAAATAAATATTTTGTCATTTTTTTGTCTTATGTTTAGTGAATAATATTTTTTGTGGTTTCTTGCAATTCTTGACTATGAACAATTAAGTTGTATGCTTGAAATCTTTAAAAGGATATAGTTTGACAAGTTCTAGTATTCATCTTTATTACTTATAAACTTATTACACTTTGAATGAAAGTTTGAAGTAATAGTCATATGTTTATCAAATTAGTACTCATTTCTCTTTTTCTCAAAATAGAATGTGAACGTTATATTTTGAAACAAAATTTACCACACTAAGAAATTAATCAAATGCATCAAAACATTTGTACTTTATATTTCAAGGTACGTAACGAATTTGTGAGCATGTATGATTTCCAATAAAGATTGAATTGCAATTGGCTTTTGATTGAACATTATGTACAAGGATATACAATAAATTTTAATGTATTAGAAGAGAAACAATGTAGTAGAATTATCCTTTGTGATTCTACAACTTAAACTTGACAAGTATGGACAATTTCTAAAATTTTGCCAATGATCAACTCGGGCCCTTTTATAAAAGGCAATCCACAAAGCTATCCTCAACTCTGAATTATTACTTATTTGAACAAGTTTGATGCAAAATAGTTGTTGATTAGGTTGGAAGAAAAATGAAACAAAATTCTCAAAACTTAATCAGACACACCTTATTCTTCTATAATTACTTTGTTCCCCAATTCCTCTTGTCTCCTGACAAAATTGTTAAAAGCTATCAAAACTCGATTTATGTCATCCTATCCCAAATCTTGTGACACCTTTCAATTAAATCTATACTTGGTATATATCTCTATTATAGTCTTTGTTTACATGTTTTGGTTCCTACTTTCCTTGTTATACTATTTTATTGTCATCTTGATCTCCATCATATCAATTAACATTTCTTCATTCATATGGTTTACTGGACCAATTAGTACTTTTGCTAAATATTATTTATCTAGTCCGGCTCTAGGAAAATTCACCAACAACAATTCATCGATGGAAAATTCACCTCTAGCAATTCACCGTGGGAAAATTCATGGCCATGACAAATTCATCGCCAAATAAAATTCACCGCCAGCAATTCACCATGGGGGAAAATTAACCGCCATTAATATTTTTTTATATATATTTCCAAAACTTTGATATTTTTTTGCAAAAGAATAATTTGATTCATGATAATAAAAATGAATAAAAAATTAATCGCATTAACTTTAGAGAATTTGATTTTATGATGATAAAAATAAAAATATTTTTCAATATATTTTATTTTATCAATCATCATGAAAAATTAAAATAATACAAATAAAATAAACAAGTTAAAATAACTAAATGAAAATAAAAGAGATGAATAGAAATTACTATGAACCAAACCTAACACAAAAATAACACTTTAATATATTATCATGTTAAAAACATTCATATCAAAAATAAACATAAAATGTCAATTACTATTGAGGCCAAACAAAACAAAAGTGGAACCAAACCTACCTGTCTCCTAATGTTAAACAGTAAAAATAATGGTATTTCAATAAAACCAATAATTACTATTGAGATGAAATGAAATTATGGGCAATAAACACCAATAATTAAAATAAAATCAATAATAAATTGTAAACTAAGTGAAAATTATATATATTAAAAATATTAATGGTAGCTTAATTTTCCTCACATGAATTGTTGGCGGTGAATTTTATTCGGGGATAAATTTGTCATGGCGGTGAATTTTCCCACGGTGAATTGCTAGCGGTGAATTTTCACCAAATTTTTCATTAGTGCTGACGATGAATTTTTTGGATACCATCAAATCCATGATTGCATCGATGATGGATATGTCCTTTACCAAAATATCCTTGATCATATCCTTTAATGCTTCCATATGTTCCTTGCACTCTTCGACCATGTCTTTCTCCAATTTCAATTGCAATTCCCATCTCTTCAAGTTGGGAATGTCTTCTCCACAAACTATGCCATGCTTTACCATATAGCTAGCATCAAGATTTTCAACTTCTAACACTCTTTTTAATTTGATATCATTATGCAATAACCACTCTTCACAATTATTCCTCAATTTGGTTGCCTTATCTCCCCATTTAGCCATCTCCTTATATCGTCCTATAGCAATTTTTATGATCTCTTTTCCTTCCAAAATTAACACATTCACCCATTTGTCTAGCACATTAGCTTTATGCTTCATAATATCAATAGCTTCTTCCTACTCTTTTGACATCAAAACTAGATTGGGGGGTAATTCCTCCATACCTTGATCTAGTTGCACCAATGCCCCCAATGAAGCCCTCTAGTAGTTTAATCTTTTCTTTCAATTCATTTTTTTTCTTCTTGTCCTTCATCATTATAGTTGTAGTTGCTTTCACCATCATTATAGTTGTAGTTGCTTTCACAATCCCCCTTAGTTCATGGATCTCCTGCTCTCTTGTTGCATGTCCAAGATCAATTATCAAAATTTTATAATCTAAGACCAACATTTCCATTTCATCTTGAACTACAACTTGGACCATTTTTGGCACTACTAGCATCCCTCTAAATGCAATGCATTGCCCTTATTTTCCTCCTTTTCCTAGGAGAATCCATTTCCTACATTAGACTTTTAAAGTCCAATGGAACCATCTGCACCTGTAAGGGTGGCAACAACTATCTTCTCAACCAATTTGGAGCTTCTTCTACAGTTCTTTTGCTTTTTCTGTCTATTAAGAAAATGCAAGTTATTCTAAAATTACCATGTGTGAAGTGGAAGTTACATTCACCTAAGCAACATGTTCTTTTGGTTGGTTCTTTGGCATTGTATCTACATTTTCCTCTAATGTTTCTCTCTGCTACAACCTCCTCCTTTGTATTAAAAAATACTTTATTTAGTTCATCTTGTATGTCATCAAATTCTTCATCACATTGTTCTTGTGACTCTACTTGATGTGGAAATTCTTCATGCACTTCATCTTCTACAATTGTTTCCTCAATTACTTCTTGTTGGATTTCAACACTAATTTCCTTTGGAACTAATTGTTGCACCTATTCCAGACCGAGTTGTTCACCTTTTGCGCCTATATTTTCACTTTGCATTGCTAACATTTATCCTTGCATGAAGTTTTCAATTTTTTGTGTATCTCATATAAATTTCCCATTGGAGTCTCCTCCTTATTTGGCTTGTCAACTAGACACTGACCTTCAACTATCTCAGAAAGAATAGATTGAATTTTTGTCTCTTGTTCAATCTGAACTTGCGAGACTACTACTCCTATAACCTTTGCCCCCTTTTCCAAAATTGGACCCTCCTTTGGTTTCTCCACATTCTCTACACTAATGGATCTACATGATGGTACTACATCATATTTTATATAATCTCCCTCTTCCTCATCATCCTCAATTTCTATCAATATGGTGCTTGGTACAATAAAAGATTCTTTTTTCTTTGCCATTGTACCCAACTTCTTGATCGTTTCATCCATCTTCTTTCTAAGAATATGATCAATAGTCATGTCATCTTCGTCATCACTAGCCTCCACCCGTGTTTCCACTTTTCATTGGTGCCCCACTGAATCTATCATGGGAAATAAAGGACTCAATGGTAGAGAAGAGATGGACAACTTGGCTACAAAGTGTGAGGTAGAGGTTTGTTCCATCACTTTTCCTTCTTGAGCTCTTTGTTGCACTATGGGAGTGATAATTTGAGCTCACTATAGATCCACAATAAAATCATCCTAAGCAAGAGAGAAAGCACTGGAAAATATCGTCTTTACTTTCCCAATTAAATTCACGAGCATTGCAGTGGCTGGATGATTAGGATCTTCAACTATATTAGCAACATAATACCAACACTTGACAATTTTGTGTGTTTTTCAGCCTCATTGTTTCTACCACTTTTTCCTCTACTATTCTCCTTTTCTTCACTAGGAATTCATCGTACTTTGCACCCTCCATAGAATTGACCTTCCTTTTCTTATTGATTTCCTTTAGATATGTTATTACAGACCCTTTTAATTTAAGATCATAGCTGTAATTATTTAGCCACATTTGACTAGCATCCAAAATTGGTTTCATTATAATGTCTAGAGAAGTTACCTCTAGTTCATTCCAATTCACCTCATATGTTGTCCTATTAAACACCCTATTTAGCTTGTAACTTGAGTGTAATACATTCTCTTCATCATCTTTGAATTGAATTGGGACACTGAAAACTCCCAATGTCCTCGTCTAGTTCAAAGTCAACATTTGGTAACCTTGTTTCCTAACCTCATGGTCATATGCACAATATGACTAGAAGTCCTCTAAATTAGGCTCTATTAATATTTTTGTGCAACTTGTCACATGGATCATAATTCTCCCTTAGATTATTCCATAGCTCCATCTTTAGTGCTTGCAACTCCTTATTAGACTCATTGGCATTTGCTAATGCATTGCACTTAAAACTGCCTAGGTATATTGGGAAATTTATTTGCCCCCACCTATATAATCTCTCAAAATGCTTTGTACGATGGTAAGATATGTCTCGTAAACTCCAACAATATTATTTTTTCTATTGGGTACTTGGGAAACATATAGGGTTTATTCACAAACCCTTCAATTATGAATTTTGGAAATTGGATAAATCAATAAGGTGAATTAGACTTTATGCATCAATTAATATTCCCTTGGCCTTGTCTTCTTCAATTTTCCTCACCAATTTCATGTTGAACACATCATTCACTCTATGGTAACTCTTTATTGATTCCTCTAATTGTAGCTAAGGATAATGATTATAGACTTACTTTTGTCTTGAGTTGCTACCCAACACACCAACTTATTCCAATCTTGGAAATTTACCTTTAGGTACACATGAGTAGATGATGTTTGAAGACATATAGAACTCCCCTTGTTTCTTGAATCCCTTCATTTGTACATTGATTGAAACGATGATTGTCCGAGCCTAATGAATTTTTCCTTCATCATTCTTGACAAGATTTATGTAGTTATATGTATCCATTGCTCAAATGTCCCCATTATAGGTAGCCCACCTATCCTAATAAGTAAAGTGAATGTATCACTTATATCTTGTTTAAAGTCACTCATGTATAGGGTTTGGCATGTTAGAAGTTTCCTTTGGATTCTTAATGTTTATCATCCAATTCAAGTGCATAAACTTCTTGTGGGGCTCTTCTTCAACTTGGTATTTGTTGGTAGCTACTTATGTTTTAAGTCGGCTCATCACAAGGTGTATTGGAATATTGAACTTTTTACAATTCCTTCTATAGTCAATTCCACATAAACCCTTTCTTCCTTTACCACTATTCTCATCTCTAAGTAATAATAATGAGTGCACTCCATAACCAACTCAGGAACCTCTACAACCATGGGAAATATAGCTACTATGGAAAGTCCACTTCTAACTATGTTCTTTGTGAAACTCCCCATGTCACAAGTCATTACCCTTTTGTGAAACTCGTTGGCATCAACATTCCCTATGTGAGTATTTATTATTGTCTCATATGTAGACCAGATGTGGGACTGACGAAGTGGGCCTTGAAACTCGTCCTTTTATTTCTTCAATATTTGACTCATATTTTCTATAATTAAGTTGACAAAAAAAATTGCAACAACCCACTTGTTTCAAAATATGGCCTACTGATTTACGATACCTCAGGGTTTTACTTTTACTAAATTTTGCAATATAAATCAATTTTATTGTAATAAAAAGAATTCTCCACGTCCATATTTACAATGAAATACATAGAAAATTATTTTAAATCAATTTTGTTTCAATTCAAAAAATCAATTGCACTTAATGAATAGTGCTAACTATCAACTCACAATAACACATTTATTTCAAATTAGAGACGTGCTAATTTACACTACCTTAGGATTTTACTATTGCTAAATTACCCAATGTAAATATATTTCAATTTTTCCATTGGTTTTCTCAATTTAACATTATTATCTGTCATTCATGTTTTGTATCTAAAGGTGAAACTCTTAATTTTAAATTCAAATTGCAATGTTTACTCTCCCTTCATAAAATTTGATTCAATTGAAATCGATTTTACTTTTGTAGTGGGAAATTTGCAATTTACTGTAAGCGGGAAATATTTATCGATATGGAAACACGTGTTTGATATACCTATATCATGTTTAGTTGAAAACCCCGCCCTTTAATAAACTTTACGGCTACAGGAATTTGTAACTCAAATGGAAATTAAAATTGATGGTTTCAACTTCCATTGAAGGGCTAATTTTAGTTTTTAAACCTTTTCATTCTACTCGATACATTATATCTACCTTTTCAACTTCACAAACCATATGTAATGAAATTCTCACTATAGTGGGGATTCTGATATGGGAAAAAAACTATGAGGATTTTGTAATAAACTTCATTTGAAATTTTACGTTGTCATTCACTAGCATAGTAAAACCACACTCTAGCAGGTAGTTTTATCAACTTACATGATATTTTGAAATTTTTCAATTGAACTTTGTATTAAAATTTTCATTTATGGATTCGCTTTCAACTATAAATGTTTTTTTGTTAACAAAAACGTTTGGTCTGGTTAAAGAAAAGACTTACGACTTTGAAATATATAGGGTTCACTTGTAAACCTTCGTCAACTATACAATTGTATCACTGCAACGATTTCTAACTAGAGTGCATATTACAATTCAAATACATTTGATTCAGTAGTGAATTAAACTTTGACTAAAAGTTTAATTCTTCTTTCTAAGCTTTCATATTTTATGGATACGTTACATCTATGTTTTCCTCTTTAACTGTTGTGCATTTTGCACAGACACCCCACAAAATGGGGACCTCATCTTTTCTTTTCGCATCAGTTTTGTCATGTCGGTTCGGTTTTTCTTTTTTCCTTCGCTTTTTGCTCCTTGGCTTGCTTTCACCTTCAAAATCTTAACATCCCTTGAAAGTCTTGAAAATTTGACTAAGTGTTTGTTTGCGGGTTTTGCCTTGCGAGAATCCCTTTACGAGATTCCACAAGGTGGATGTCGGTCTCTAGTTTGTCATTGCAGGTTTTACTTCACAGATCGCCACCTGTGGAATTCCATAGTGGTGGCAACATTACCATTATCTTTCGCAGTTCGACGGCCCGCATGGCGGCAGATTCCATAGTCACCATTCTTGCATCACCTTGGTGTCCTAGATTGGATATCTAGAAAGATTTTCCAAACATCTAAAACAACAAAGAATGGGTAAGAATCATTTTGAGCCGCATTCATGAATATTTCATTTGGCTAGAAAAACCCTACATGATCACAAAGGAAGCTATTAGGTAAGTTACTGGACTTTGCTCTAGTTGACCTATCCCAGTGTTGAAGTTAATAAAAAATGAAAGGGTTATGGAACTTACCAGAGCTAAGTTTGATAAGAGAACCATGACAGTGAAGGATATCATTGATCCCAATGTTTGATGTGCATCAATGGGGATTGCATATAAAATTTACTTAACAAACGGAGAAGGTTTTTCCACCACCACCGCAATTCACACCACATCAAATGGTGAAGGAAGGAGCTAGTTTTGACCTATGTGATTTGTTGAGAGAGCAGTTGATGGATAACCTAAGGAGAACAAAGGAAACTGGTTACAATTTCAGGTTCAGATCATTGATCGTATGTATTTCTTCTTTTTGAATGAATTCTTTGGATTTAAAGGAAAAAATTGGGATAAGTTCACTCTAATAGCAGCACAAATCAAGGAGATAGTTTCCAAGACAAGCAAGCATATACTACTTTCTACTAGGGATTCTTTAAGAATCTACAAGTTAAAATGCAGGTTAGGGAAAGAATTCCATCTGATTTGGTCTAGAAGTATAGAGATGAGGTAACTTTCATGGTGAATAAGGATAATTTCTATATGGAGGCTATAGAGCCAAGGATCTCATGGATTCTTGAATTGCCTTATGAGGTTGAACTTGAGTATTTACAAGGATATATAGATATCGTACTAAAGAAATCAAAAGATACAACTATTGAGAGGTTTGGTACATACAGAAAAATCATGAATATGTTAGCTAAGAAGCATGTAAAGGTGCATTATGAAAATCATAAAGATAAGCTTCACAAGGAAATGGGTCTTCCTCCAAAGACTACTCCTATTGCCCCTGCGGAGAGTTCCAAAGATAAATTTGTTCCTCTGAAATCCAATCAAGAACCAAGGAGATCCGATAGATCCTATTCTATTGTTGCATCTTCTCTGTGACCCTCTAGATCAACACAATCAATTGGTGGAAGAAGAAAAGTTGCATCTATAACTCCACCATAGAAGAAGAACACAAGAGTTGTGCAAACAAGGCCTAATCAAAAGGCTATGAGGAAGAAGATAGATTCTGATGTACCTAAAGAGGAAGAATATTAAGTTGAAGATATCTCTTTGCGGAAGAAGAAGGAAAGAAGACTCCTCCGATAACACAAGATCCTCTTGATTTTGGTGTCATTTTTTATAGAATTGTTAAGTATGGGTTGTTGAATGATACAATGGAGTTGCATCTAGATGTTCCTCTAAAAGACAAAAAGACTATTGCGAAGGTTGTCATTCAATACATGCTCAAACATAACATATATTTCAGTAGCATTATTGATAAAGCTTCAGATAGCCTAACTAAGGATTTAAGGCAGAGAAGAGAAGAAGCAATCAAGGTTGATGAAGAATTGAAACAATAGGCAATTGTCAAGGTTGGGATTCCTATCTCCTAGGAAGAAAAAGAGAAGATATTCTAGAGACAAGATAAGGAGCTCTTCACCAAGGGAAGAATATGTCTTCTAGTGAACATGGATGAGGATATCAAAAGGAAGATTCAAAGTGAAACTAAAGATGCTACAAAGAAGATAATTGAAGAAATGTAGACTAAAGTTGAAGTAGTTTCACAAGAGCCTCCGAAAAAGCATGATACTAATGTTGAAATGAATGTACAAGTGCCTTTGGATGAACAAGAAATTGAAAATATGCCTCCTCTAGATAACACAAATGAGCAAGATATATCTAGTCAAAAAGAAGTACAAGGACCCTCCAGATAGCAAGAAGGAGAAGATGTCTCTGGTATGCGTGATGAGCAAAATGTCTCTAGTATGGAGATGGAGAAAGAAAAGGATATGGAGATGTGCCACAAGTTTATGATTGAGCAGAGTTCAAGGAATGTTTGTAGATGTTGCACGAGTCATGTCGACTCATCTAGCTGAAATATAAATAATCTTTAATTATTTTTGTATACCGCCAATGAAGATGTAGGCCAACATGTTACAAGTTTGATATTCCTTATTTGTGGTCGACTGAATTTATAATTGCAAAGCATGTGGATGATATGTATTGAAGATCAAAATTGTGGAGATCATGATGAATGTGTGTGAAGATGTCTGAGTGCATGATCATAGCATGACAAGATCCACTACAGACCTAATGAGTAGAATTGTTGACTATCAATGGTTGAAGCCATAAATTAGTCATATTTCTACTGTTCTTTTTCATATTAGGGAGTAGTAGTTTCCTTGGGTGTAAGCCCATAAAATAAAGTCAGAGAGTAGTTGCTTCCTTGAGCTGTAGCCCAAAATCAAAGTTGTAAAAAAATTTTACTTGTGAGATTGGATTAGGGCAATAGCTCCTAGTAGCATTTCTCACCGTAGTTTTTCCCCTATGGGGTTTTCCATATAAATTTAGTGTTATATGTGTTTTGTGTGTGTGTTGATCTTCATTCTTGTTTTGGTTAAGTAGATGAATGTTTAATTGACATAACTTAACTTCAACAGTAGTTAATTGGGATTATTTTTAAAGCATACTGATTCACCCCCCCTCTCAATATTCTGGTGTGTTCAACATTGTTCTGGTTTCTATTTCTAGTCATGTGGATTTTTCTTCATTTGAAAACAAATTTTATCCCTTGTTATCATTTGGATTTGATGCTTGTGTTCTTTGGATATGTGAATTTTCACCTTGGCCTATTTCTTTTCTTCTATAGGTGGCATGCTGGAGGAAGATAGGATTTCTTGCTTGATATGGTGGACATCTTGAACTTTGTTGTAGGTAGTTTGATGGAGCATGAGAGCATGTTGGAGATTCATGTGGTTTCATGTATGGATATGATGGTGTATTTACTTGATTGACCCTTATGCAATGTATACAACAAGTGGGAGAATGTTAGGAATAGGTGTTGTACACCTTGCATAAAATTGGATTAATTTTAATATGTAAAATAAAAAAATATTTATTTGTGGTGCATCATTAGGTGATGTGTTTAGTCACATTCAATATTTATTTGGGGCCACTTGTAAAGTTGTATGTAACATCGGGTTAGATAATTTATGTGTGGGTTGCACATTGGGAAAATATTCAACGTTGGGAAACTTAGTACCAAAAAGTAAATTTGGGGTCAATATTTTGTGAACTCATGGTTTTGACCTTACCACTTCGTTGTATTTGTGTGAGCTTCAGTCTATAAAAGAAAGCACATGTTTAGTGGTTGAGGTTGACTTGTTGGGGTTTTGGCTTGGTTTTAATTGTATTAAGTATTCTTTTGAGGAGTGCATATGTGAAGCATGACATGAGATATGTGGATACATGCTTGGAAACGTGAAGGATGCATTGGAGGAGCTTGATGTTTCAAGAGTATTCATGGAGACTTTGTAAGTGTATTGTAATATTTCACTGTTGAATAATACATTGAATATGGATGCTTTTGGAGGTTGGATTTTTTCCTCTAAGAGGGTTTTCCCAAGGTATATCTCGTGTTATATTGTGATATGTATTTGATCTTTACATATGATTATTATGTAACATTGTATACATTGTTTTCTCTCATGGGGTTATGTAGGAAATGGTTTGATTATCTTGTATGATTTTCCTAACAATAATAAATACAAAAATATATATTAAATATGAACATTAGGAATGCAATTTTGAGATACCTTTTCCCAACAAAATAAAGGAGAGATCAACATTAATATATTGAGATTTGTGAGTTGCATTATTGGTGCAGGTGGAGCACCCAGCTTCTTAAGGAACACTTCTGAGAGGTCGAGGACCTATCAAGCAAATCAAAACATCAACTATGACCTTTTAAAGCCTATAATGGCATTTGGAAAGGACAAATGTGTTAAGAGAGTCAACTGTCCTAAGGGTCCTGATAAGGACCCTAGGACCAAAATGCTATGTAAATGGAATTGTCATGTTCTAGGGGTTTAATTAGTAATCTAATGCTTTAATTAGGTCAAATAAGGTTGGATATTGAAGATCCAATAGTTTTTAGGTGGTAGAATTTAATAAATTTCAAGTTTGGAAATTCAAAATTTTGAATTCCAATTTGGGCAGGTAAATGAATTTTAGGAGTTTTAACCATTTTAATGTAGCCTAATCAATCCCAAAAGGTTGGATCAGTTAGGGAATGGTTCTATAACCCCAAAATGATCATTTTTATGGAGGTTGGGTATGTGGAGAAGTGACTGTATGGACTGTTCTCAGAAAAACCAATAAAATCTCTATTTTCTTGCATTTTTCTGTGTTTTTTAGATGAAAGCTTGATTCCTATTAAGGATATATGTTGTTGGATGCTTTAGGGGTTTGTATTTACATGTTTTAACACCTCTTACATGTTTTGATAAGCAAAAGAGTTCAATTCTTGTACGTTTGAACTGACTGTCCTCAGGAAAAGACAGATTTTGCACTTGTTTTGAGAGTTTTTAATGAATGAATGATCCATTTCATGGGAGATTATGACTGTATCTTGTGAAATGGATCATATTTAACATGTACCATACTGGATTAACAATATAATGTGCAGGAGAGATGAATACTATGGTGTACACCAAGCTTTGACTGTGAAAAGTGCTTTAAGTTGGAGGCTAGGGTATAGCAGTGGAAGATCTACCTGAAGGAGGGGTATGTTTTTGAGTTGGGATAGTATAAATATTTTTTCCTAATGGTGTAGGGTCAATAAACAAGTTCTGGAAGTGTGTGGAAGGCCAAGAACCAGGAAGCCCTAGTTTTGAGGCAAGTTAAGGAGGGTTTTGTGATCAGGGATCTTAGAGGTGTCATAGAGGGTTAGAACCTTGAAAATACTTGGTTTTGAGACAATTTGAGACATTGTTGAAAGTTTCTTAGTCAGGGGATAAAGTTAGAGAGGGGTTGCTTTGTAAAAGTGGGCTAATTGAGTAGCCTTAAGCAGGGTAGATGTATTGAAAGTATATGTTGGTCCAAAAGAATCACTATTGGTTTTTGGATATGTTGTGTAGGCCATAAAAGGGTACCCCAATCCATACTTTATTTGCTAGGTGTTTTGGAAAGCTTGAGTGTAAAGTGGCTTAAACTAAGTTGCCTATGCTACAAGGGAGGACATGCTATATGGTGGAATTTTGATGAGTTCTTTGAAACCCATTTTGAAATTGATCTGATGTTCATTTGTGAGTCATTTTGAGAAGGTCTCCATCTCCCCTTACATCGTGGTATAAGAGTAGTGATTAGGGTCCTTTAGGGATTGAGAATTAC
>VDFB02021124.1:0-14913 GCA_007258455.2 Sequoia sempervirens | reverse complement strand
ATAAATAATGTACATCCCCATGTCATCATGCCTATCCTCAATCCCCACCTTCAACTTTGATAAGTGGACAAGATCGTGAAACATGTTTTTTCAATTCATTAATTAGCAAAAGTATAAGCATAATAAACAACATATCTAGAGTATAGGTATATCATTTCTATGTGACATAGTCCTTAGAAAAACTATACCATCTCCCCTCCCCATCTCCGTTTCAGATCTCATCCATTAAATCACTATCTATAATCCTAATCTTTCATCCATCCAACCCCTCGTCCTTGGTGCTAGAATAGTTTATCTCCTCAAATGATCCAAATGTCAATCAATCCTAAGCATACCATTCAAAAAATCTAATATTGTAATTGATACACAATCCTAAACCTCAAATTCTCAAACTTGCAAATATGGGATCCCCTACCTATTATCCAAATCCCATCCTCATGACCAATCATTTCCTAATACAATCAATGAAATCACTCAAATACACAACTCCTACTTATCCAAATCCATGCTAATAGCCACAAAAAATATAGCCAAACCTAGCCAAGCAATCCCACACCATCCAAAATAATCCATAGGATTTGTTCCTAATCTTACTACAAGCCTTGTTTAGTTCTAAGAAAAATCATTCCATCATTATTAGGATATATCATCCCTAATCCTGAAACTATTATTATGATATATTGATCCCAAATCAATAACATTATCATCATCACCACCACCACCACCATATCAATCTTTGGTTTCTAACTTGACCAAGGTAAAAATCTAACCCCACCGCTACTCTATTCCTTATCCCCCTTGATTCCCAAAATCTATGTAATATATCCCCTCATCACTATCCCTATATCCCATTACATCCCCCAAAAACCTTCTTAGCTTCAAAATTGCACTACTTACCAAATGGATCTTTTTCCATATGTATTTGATTGTGTGCACATGTCTATTTATTTCTCATAATGCTACTAATATCTACAACACACCATTTGAGCCACTATCATCTCCCATATCATGGTGTGCCTTGACAACGTCTTTACTGGGACATTGTTCTATTTGCAACATGTTTTTTTTTTTGTATTATTCATTCATGCACATGGCATATTATCATCGTGATCCATTATATCATTATGCATAATACTATTACTACAACAAATATTAGGCTACTCTTTGTATAAATATTATATTTACAATATGTAGCTATCATAAAACACAATTTCATCATTATATTATAGTTATTCTATCACATTTATCATTTTCTATTATATCACCTTCATAATTTGATATTATATCATCTTCATAAATTTTTATTCTATTTACATTTCACATTCATATCCTAAACCAATGTGCTAATCTTGAATCATCATATTATCCCAAACCATCTACTCATGTTGTCCTCTCTACTCATCATATCTTATTTTCTCAACTTGTACTCTTTGTTTGGATCTATCCCCCTTCCACATATCTTTGTTGTCTCCACTCTTGAACTAACCTCATTTTTTTATCAAAAAATATATGCCACAAGTATTATCCATATCATTAGCATCATCCCCTCCTACTATGCATCACCACCCTCTTCTCTTTCTTGTGCAAGTGTCATGGAAGCATAGTTCTTGCATAACACCAATACCCCCTTAACTATGTAGAAGCCACATTATTGTGGCACCTACGCTACACCCTTATTACCTTTTTCTATGTAGATGCCACATAATTGTGGCACTTGTGTAGTTCTAGCATAGACAACACATAACTATATTGCTTGTGCCAAAACCTTTATCCAATTTTCTATGCAAAAACTATGAGGTGCAATACCTATCTAGTTCCTAAATATATATCATACAACTATGGTGCATGTGCAGTTATTGCATAGATACCACACAACTATAGTTATTATGCAATTCATGTGCTAATGCTACACAACTATGGAATTTTTTTTTAACTCTTTGTGTGTAGATATCACCAAAGTATAGTTCCTTTGTAGTTTATGCATATATGCCACACACATATAACACCTACATTAAACCCCTTATTCCCTCTTTCGACATAAATTCCACACAAATATGGTTCCTATACAATCCGTACATAGATGTCATATAATCATAATTCCTAGAAAAAACCTTTTATTCCATTTTTCTATGTAGATTCCACACAAGTGTGACACTTGTGCAATGTTTTCTCCTCGTGGCCTAATCCATCATCCCCACCCATCATAATACCAAAATTTCATCTCATTCATCCATCCCATCATACATTTACTAAAATTCATCATATACCACACATTCTTCAACCATCACCCAAATCCATAGTTATTCAATCCTTTAATAATAACAATTTCATTCATTTCAAGAGCACAATCATGTTCTTCCAACCTTCCCATCCTCTTGATGAGTTATCCAATCATCCAATTCAATCCAAAATCCATTTAATCATAAGAAGAATCCTTTGAATCCATTATTAATCAATCAATCCTCATGTTGTTCTTAGTATATATTGTTCTCATACCAAGAACATTATCAATCCCTTAAATAAATTAGTCCTTAATCTCTTATGCTTGGGGAATAATCTATTGTCAATGTCATACCACCAAGTTTCTATATCTACCTTCTTTGAAATGATATTGCATCTTGCAATTATAACTTATTTCATTCATTTAGCTAACTACCCCTAAACTAGCTATTATTCACCAAAAATAAATTAATTCAACTAACTCAATCAATCAATTTTATGTTGCAATTCATTAATTCAACTAATTTCACAATTAATTAATTCAAACACTGTCACAATTAACACCATTCACATCCATAATGTTGATTAATTAAATCCAATTAATTAATTAACCATAGTACAAAATTCCTCCAACTAATGAGCTAAATAATGCACAATACATACTTATTTACTTGATTAGGCTAATTAATCAGCCTCACATTGTATTCTAACTTAAAATTCCAACTCATACTACTAAAAAGAAATAAACCTTGTCCTCTAATATCCACCACCCATTTCAAATCTATGGAGCAATCTAGATACTCCATCTTCACACGCACCTTCTCAATCCACTAGTATCCACTTATTTTTCACACATATGTAAGAATAAAACATGGAGAAATATTGACCCTCCATATCATCTCTCAATATCCATGTCCACTTATCTCCTCCATCTCTTCCCACTTCCTTGCATCTCCTTTTAGCCTACATTTCAAGAAGATATTGTCCCTCCATCAAGAATATATCACCTCTTTTTTCCACTTTTTACGAGGTTAGCATACATATCCATTCAAAATAATCCTAGCCCTTGATTTCATCCTACAATATCCACCCTCCATGTATAACTTGAAAAACCTATTTAAGAAGGCTTACTTAATGGAAAAAATAATTCATCATTCATAGTACTTACATGCTATCAAATTGAGTAATATGAAAGAAAAGAGAATCCACATTATATTACTACACACTAATTAAACATTTGAGAATATCAAAAAGGTCAAATGGAGGTATAATTTTTATATTTTGTTACATTTATATTGATGTTTTTCTTCTATTTTTTCTCTAATTGAATGTATAAGTATATTTTGAGCTTGAATTTTATTGCTTCTTTGTACATCTAAATCCTCTCATTTTTTTCTCAAATTTGGTGTCCACAAATTCAATAACAAAAGAGTCATGTCATGAGATGGAGAAAGAGGAAAGTATTGGACAATTGTTTCAAAATTCACAAATAGGATATAAGAGAGGTAGTGGCTATGCAAACTTTTTTAAATAGGTATGGTGAAGAAGAACACACACACACATATGTTCATCATCAATTATAAGATTTCATAGCTTTACTCCTAAATTATATTGAGCTCAAAAAATAGTTATACACAACCATGAGTTATCATCATAAGGCTCTTTCCTAAGAGCAACCATTGTCATAATTACCAAAATTCTCTTAGCTACATCTATCGCAACTTCATAATCATGTTCTTTTTCCTTAAACTCAACCAAATCAACTCTTGGTCAATCTTCTTTCCTCCTTTATTATGTATGATAGTGGAGGCAGTCAATATGCATATGTATATGTATGTATGTATGTATGTATGCATGTATGTATGTATGTATGTATGTATGTATGTATGTATATGTATATATGCATGTATGTATGCATATAATATATGTACGTATATGTATATATACATGTATATATATGTATATATATGTATGTATATATATACATGTATATATACATATACACATGTATATATATACATATATTGAATGCATCCACTATCAGCACAAGAAAAGGAGGAAAGAAGATTGACCAAGAGTTGATTTGGTTGAGTTTAAGGAAAAAGAATGTGATTATGAAGTTGTAATAGATGTAGCTAAGAGACTTTTGGTGAGAATGACAATGATTGCTCTTAGGAAAGGGCCTTATGATGATAACTCATGGTTGTGCATAACTATTTTTTGAACCAAATATACTTTAGGAGTAAAGTATGAAATATTATAATTGATGATGAAATTTATGAAAATAATTTTTCTATTGAAATGATATAGTTAAATTAATTCAATAATGCAAAAAGCATCCTTGTCCTTATCATATTTCTTGGTATAAGAAAATAAATAAATTTACTATTGAGAAGATGTATTTAATCAAATATATAATATGAAATACTTATAGGGATGAAATTTTATGTGATGTCATCCAAATGGATGCATGTCATGTGTTGCTAGGGAGATATGACAATTTTAAAAAAATTAATCCATGATGGGGATGTAGAGAAGGGGGATTCACTACTCATGAGTCTCTTTATTCTCAAGAGAATCCCTCAGAATGCCCAAAATTTTCTCAAGGAAAACCCAACAATTTTATTTTTTTAAACAACCCAAGAAGAAGCTAGATAACACTCTAAGTGTTTGAGGCGTAGGATATAACTATAGTGCACATTGCATACGATAAAGTTCGTATATATTTTTTTTTATAAAGAATAAATGTTGGCGAGTCATATCCTTGTTGTTGAATAATATCAATAATTAGCAGTTGGTGGGAAAGGTGGTATTATCCCTAACACTAAATTTGAGTAAAACAAAGATTATTACAACTCAACGGTAATTGATAATTTTGCCACCCTCATAATTTTTTTGGTTGATTTATTAATAATAAACCATTGAAAAAAACTATTGGTGAGGATCTTAATTCTATTATTATTGATAAATATTTCAAACACCAATACTTGACACTTTTAATGTTATTATACTATTTTCATTTGTTATTATTATAGTAACATTACTTTTAGCATTCCTCTAAATGCTAATACTAGTATTATAATAATGAACCATTTAATGTTAATACTATATCTACCATTATTATTTTTAAAATATTGATATTAATATATTGTTGGATACTATTTATATTATGTTTTATTGGTATTATAATAAACAATAATGTTACTATTGTCACTAATAGTAGTAATGTTGACATGATTCTTATTATTAACATTAATTCATATCTCTCATATTAGCAAAATTATTAACCTCATTATTTACATTGTTGGTATTAAGATTGAGCATTTTATTATTAAATATAATAGAATTAATACTATCCACTATAACTAGTAATTAATATACAAGTTAATTACTTTATCACTAATAATATTAAATATCATCTATTATGAAAATTGGGATGAATAATCTTTAAGATTGCCACTAATGAGCCAGATTTATAGATATTTCATTTATGATTTATGATGTTGAATGGTTAGGGGTTGCTATAGCCCCTAACTAGAAATGATGTTAATCTAAAAATTTGGCAAACTCTTTTATTGTTTTTGTTTTTTAAAAACCAACACCGTGTATTACACACATTATACAGTGTCATCACCTTGCAATTTATTTTTATTTCTTGTCATATTATTAATAAATTGACAGATTTTGCTTAAGAATAATTTTTTATTGGAATAAGAAGCTTAAATTAAAAGAAAAAATAAGAATACATCAGAAACCAAGGCATGGAGATGCCTGACGAGGAAAATCAGAAATAACAGCTTAAATTTGCAATTGAGCATCAGCTTTGGAATGCCAAATGCGAGAGCTTAGTATGTTCCATTTTGCACGGTTAAATTTGCAATTCCATTTAAGATTAAGTCGAGGGGCAAGGGAAACGGGGGGCAAGAGCTGTTGATAGACAATCTTGAGCGGAAAGCATCGGAAGTTGCGGTTGTTAGGCCATTTCCAATCTTTGAGAAAGTTATCATGGCAAGATGTAGAAAGCAAACACAAGAGCTCAGGTGTAACAAGTTGCTGATAAGAGCTTTAACTTCCATCTAACATTAGTGATCTCATTTATATTTTTTCAATTAACACAAATGACATTATCAGCTAAATGGAAGATTGGATTATTATTTAACTTTTAAACAATAGAATTATCCCTTTTCTTTTTGTTACATTTACTCAACTATAGATAAACTATTAGTGTTGAATACCAAACTATACTGATAAAACTATTATTAATGTTAAACAAAAGTTTATATTTATTTATTTGTGTAACTCTATTAAATTATCACCTATACTAGCCGCAATTGATTGGGTTGCACTTCGCTCAAATATGTTTATATATATTTTTTACAGCCAATGTCGTCAGGTCAAAACTCATCTAAATAAATGTGAGGGTCAGATTTAAACAAGAATTTAGATGTGATGATTTAAAAATCAGGATAAAAAAAGCTAAATCATAACTTATCATTTTCACCCAAACGCATTATCCTCACTTGCCTAACCACAAATCAAATCACACAATTAATGTATCTATGACAAGACTGCACTTATCCTAGCATGGGTGGAAGAAATCAAATGGGTTATGATGCCCCAATATTTTCATCTTCCTCGACTGTAGTGAAAATTTGTGGAAGTGGCACAAGGACATATTTATTTTTATTTTATTATTTCAACTTCAGATTTACATGAAAAGTTGCAGATTTCCAAGAAAATTTAATTAAAGTACAGGATGAAGCAAGCAACAGATTAAATGGTTTGACATGCTTGCAACTACACGATCATTTATCTAAATCAATAACACTCATTTATTGTGCACAGGAGGATTTATAGTTGCAAGTACTTAACACCATTAAAGAGTAGTAAAAACAATACTGAACATTATTTCATTTTAACTTCTCATTTTGTTGGACACTCCTTGGATTTGGTTTCGAACTACAACATATGTTGGAGGAGGTTTTTATGCGTATTTCTTCATGGTCTTGCTATTTCAAAATCCCCAATACATTCTTATGGCTGTAGAAGAGGTCTTAACTAAGATTTTCTATTCCTTTTTATTTATTTATTTGTTGTTATCACACAATCACTTAGAAAATTATAACAGTCCACTCTAAATTCCTTCAAATGCTCTCATTCATGTTTAGAAGATTAAATAAATTATGTAAATCATCATCCATGCTTTCTAAGGGAACATATATGCTAATTTTTATTTTGGATTTATCTGTTGCACCTCAAGCCAACACATTTTTGAAGGATGACGAGTTCTCAAATGGGGCAAACTATTTTTGCACAGACATTACTAATAATATAGACTCATAGAACTATAACTTTTGGTTCTATTCTTTGTTTGCAGCCATATAGTAGGATTGGGTCATTATTCTCTCTTGTTATGCCACAGCCAAAATACACTTCATTTTAAAATCTAAGACATGTTCTTTTGTTATCTACATGCTTTGTTTGCATTTTATAATGGTTTAAATTTAAAAAAAAAAACATAGAAAAATATCTCTACTTTTATTTTATCTGAAACACATTAAGATCCATGTCCTTTCTTTTATTTTTAACAAAATATAAAGAGCAATAACAAACCGTGTAAATATATATTGCAGTGGCAGTGTTTCCTGTGGTCCTCCTATTTTTATTATTATTATTATTATTATTATTATTATTTTGTATTTTATTAAATATTAAACTCTTAAAAATTATTTTATTATATTTTACATTTTTATTAACTTTTATTATATATAAAATATAACTTGCTTATTTCATAATGCTTTTTAAGATATATTTATTATTTACACATAATATAATAATATACACATTTTTTAATATTAAAATGTACATAATAGAATATTGTTGATATAATATTTGTAAAACTGCATAAAATAAACCTTAACCATGTAAATGCATTTATAAATGATGCCACATTAACTTGCATAATAAACACTAAATTCTATGCTCCATTTTTCTTTAAAATAAATTATAAAACCATCATTTATTTTTTGAAATAGAGTCTCCAATAAAACTTGTAATATCTTTTACATTAACTTTTTTTCTCAAAACATTGTTCTATTGCACTTTTTCCATTAACACAATACAAAATCTTCTTTTAAAGTTTAAATACAAGATCATATTTTGTACTTCATGAGCAATGCCATATCCAATCATTTTATCAACAAAGCCTTAAGTAGGAACAACAAGAAGTGAACAATATTTTGCTTCAACATCCAATAAGAATACATGGTGATGAGTGAGGTCTTTCTCTTGTATCCCTTAATTTTTCAATAAAATACTAACATTTACTATTATCAACAATAATTATAAATACAATGAATAACACAAAGGAATAAGGCTTGCTCTCCACCCTACCATAATGGCATCATGGAGGCTCGTGGGCTCTAGCCATACCCTTGAGCAAGGAATTTTTTTAGCTCGGCAATGATACATGGAGTCTTTTCTCATTTTTACAAAGGGATAAACTAACATAGCACAAATTGCATGTATTTAGGTTCTTTACGTTCTATTTTCAAGCATGGTCCATACACTATGACACTTTACAACAAACAAGGGTAAATGAGAATAGGAAGAATTTATCTCTGTTTTTTTAGGTGAACAAATTTGAACTCTTATACCCATATTTTCTCTCCTAGCCAAGCCATCTTGATCTCAATATTTCCAAAGAGGAATGACTCCTCTCTTCTCATCTTTTCTTCCATCTCAACTAAAGTTCTCCAAAAAGGAGAAGTGGGTAACACCCCACTCCTTCTTCCTCTCCAAAATATAGGAGTTTCAACTTGCCACCTTTGGATGGAGAGGTGTGGAGTATACCTACCTCCATCAATGAGAGTACTTTCCTTATTGAAGAAGAAACATGCACTTGGACAACCCCTCCATCTTTCCATCACATCCTCTTTTCAAAACTCATTACTCTCCAAAATGAGGACTTTTCAAGGGTCAAATCAGTCCTAGGGGCACTATTGTATGCCTACTTGACCCCTACCATTACAATATAGACCCTAGAGTGTTTATTTTTTAACCCCAACCAAGAAAATTGACCAACAACCCTCTTTAAAGACCCATTTAAGGACCTATCCGAATATCAACTTGGATAATGGTTTCTAAACCTTATCCCTCAACTTACAACTCACTTGGCACACAAATAAATACCCTCTCAATCCAAAATATAAATCATCCCTTTTATATCAACCCTTACCACCTTACTCTATCAACTTGTTAACTTTATTTCCTTCTAAGCCTTAAAAGGGGGTCAAATTCATCACCACAAGAAGATGTCTTTTGATCTACTCAATGGTCTTCCCTTCTCATACTAACTCTTCTTTTCCTACACGTTACCAATGAAACCATAAGCAACAATCATATATTACATTAATCGAATAGCTGAAATAAGATTTAATTTTGCAAGCATTTCATTTACAATTGCAACTCATATTTACAATTTACGATTCTAAACTCTTTCACGGTAGAATAAATAAAATGTCAGAATGAAAAGCAAGAATATTATCAAATTCTCACACTATTTGTCATCCACAATACATTTTACCATCTATTTAGGAACACATAAAATAGATTAGAGCTTTACTAATCAAATGCAAGGTGGGCCTTACAATCCCTAAGGGCGAATTTCCCTAAACTACCTCAAGGAACAGAGCAAGAGCTCTAGAATTTGAAGGAGTAAAATCACAGAGGTTTTCTAGACAGACTAACGGGCTCTCGGCCAAAGGACGACAGTGCAGAACAAGGATGACAACGCGGTGCGTTGGAGTCTTATATAGACCAGAAAGCGAGAATATCACATAAAACAACAAAGTGACTTCTAACAATTAGATTAGTAAGAATTTCTAGAATACGGGAAAGTCACAAAATTTAACAAAATTAAAATAAAGTGAAGTATAAATGATAAAGAGAATAAGAGATAGAAACTTCTCATAGCAACCTAGGTAATGAAGCCTCCAACACATGAATATCTTCAATACTTGCATGTGTAAGATTGAGAGAAAATGTTGGGGTTGTATAGGGTTTTGCCTCATTCAAACCCCCATTTTGGTGTTCCCACCTCCATGGACAGCCAAATAGATAGAGAAAGTGAACAAAGTAAGCAAATATGAAGTGATAAAAGCAATCCCTGCTCAAGGAGGAGAACTCATATCACAAGATAAAGATGCAATTGATAGGGGATGTGGAAAATCCTAGGATGCTCGCAAACACAAGGTAAGAGAGATATCAACTGCAAGGCTTAAGGAAGCCAAAGAGAGCAAGGCCAAAAGAGAGGGTTGTGAGAGCCAAGAGAGATGCAAAGAGTGTTGTAAGAGCTTAAGAGCTTGAGGATGTTGTAGCAAGCTATAGGAAATTGTACAAGTAAGATAAAAAGAGCAAGAGAAGAGAGAAATAATAGAGCAAGAGCTAGAGAGATCCTGAGAGAGCAAAATGAAGTGAAAAGATAGCATTTAAAGAGAGGATAGAAGGGAAAAGAAGCTTCCCAAGTGGTTACAAGGTGTCTCGAGCCATTACCACCAAAAATGTTAGTTAAAAAGTGGAGAACGTGCTTGGAAATGGTCATTTGAATGTTGAAACATTGTGGGATGCTAGTGCCACACACAGACATCTACGTGGCACACTATTGTCAAGACACATCATGTACAAAAAGACGAGAATGAGAAAAGCACAAGGTTTGACACAAAGTTGATGCATGAGGGTAGCTGTTGAAAAGGGGTCTTGAGCATCCTAAGAAGGGAAAAAGGTTGACGCAAGGGCTAAAATGAGCCTACACAAATGCTAAGGGAGTGGACACTAAAGTGGATACACGAATGTATGTGAAATTGCAAGGGGGTGCAATTTTACAACATTACATTTTTCCCCCACTTTAGTGGGCATATGAATCTACACTAATATGCACGCTTAAGGAAATCTACCAAACATAAATAGCATCATGATGCCAAAAGGATACTATAGAGGAAACAGATAGCTCTTCAAACCAAGGAAGTTTTCCCCCAGGTTAAAGACCTACAAAACAAACATATTAGACAAGAAAGATCTGCACAAGACAACAAGGTTAGAACATAAAAATCCATTACATCATGGGATTAAAAAATATAAAAACACATACATAAAGTCACACAACAAACTAAAGGATTTGAGTCAGCAAAGTGAAAGAGACCTCGATGTAGAAGGTTGTCTTAGTACTATGCATTGTCCCCAAATTAAAAACAATAACACATAGAAGAATTCTAAAACATAGAGAAGAATGCAAGGATCGATTGCCTCAAGAGAAGAATGCACCCAAAAGTCAAGGAAGCAACCAATGTCAAAAGAAAAGGGGTATATACTCTGGATGAATATGATGCATGTCTTCGATCCAATATACACAATTGAGAAGAGAAGAGAAATGAGAATTTAAGAGCTAGAAAGGAATGAAAATTCCAAGAGAGATGGATCCATAGGTCCTCAGACCCAAGGAGAGTTGAAAAAATGCGCCACAAATTTGTAAACCTACAAAAGGTGAACAAAAGATTCTATAGGTACTCTCTCCTATAGAGTTGAATAGATCCTGCACGATGAAAGTGCTTTACAAGTTCCCAGACTTGCAAAGAAGGCACCCCAGGTACTCTCTCCTAAGGGAAGCTCGATGTAGGGGACTCCATAGAGTTGGATTGGGTCCTCACAAGTGCTTGATCTTGCAAGGTAAGCTTGAATGGATCTAGTCGGGTTACCCCCAAGCTAGATACCAGGATATGAAACAGGTCTAGTCGGGCTGCCCCCAAGCTAGATGCCATAGAATTCATTTGAGATAAAAACTTTCAAATGGGTTCCCTAAGGAACCCTTCAAAACAATAAAGGGCCCACTCAATGGGATGCTCCAATTGAAATATAGAGAGAAGAGAGGGGGTCCATAGAAGGAAACACATCTCCAAAACAAGTTATCACTGCCCTCAACATACATGGGAGGAGAACCATGCATGATACTTAGAACATACAAGATAGAGGTAGACATTGATATCACTTGTCATTTGAAGAAGAGGTAGGTGCATAAGCAAATAAATGAGTGATGGCACCTGAATCAAGAAGTTTTTGTATTTTATCCTTTAAGGCCTTACATTCAATAGTGGAATGGCCAAGCACTCGATGGTATCCACATAAATAATGTCTTACTTTATCATATTTATGAAATTTCTTGTGTAGGAGAAGGGAGAGTAATTAAGCAGGCTTTGAGAAGCCTCAACAAAATACACTCTTTCTTAGATAAAGGATGAGGAGAAGGAAGCAATCCTTTCTCTTATGGAGAAAAGTTTGACTGCTCACAAGAAGAAGGCACAAAGACAGTGGATAATGGAGGATGAATCACTTCAAGAGAATGAGGTTGAGTAGGAGTCATGTTGACACTCAACCATGATCTCTGTTTAGATTGTTCATTTGAGAAACCAAGCCTAAAATTATGCTTACAAGATGCACATTCTATAGGGACTTGAATTCCCTGATCATTACACCCACATCCTTTATGCCCATAGCCATATTTAGAGACAAGATTAAAACCAGGGCCATAACGTGTTTGTAAATCTTGCGAAGGAGGATCTTCATAGAGAGAATTATTTCAGCAAAGGGGATTATACTCCTCTATGAAATCACCATCATCCTTCTTGATAGGATTGTCAAAATTAGCCTCTTTAATAGAAGTGTGATCATCTTCCTTAGAAGGAGGAGGATCAACATTACGGACATTACAACTATTGCTCACATTATCTCACGATACAAAAGAATAATCATTCTTGATAGTGATGTTATCGAAAGGATTAAGTGGATTAGGTCGACCTTATATTCCCCAATGAATAAATTTGTAGAGTCTCAGGAACCCAAATCATCATCAAGACATGCATTCTTTTGAGAAGTATAAAGAGTAGACCTAATGTTTCTTGCTTCAAAAGGATCTTCTTTAGGGACATCTATCTCAAGAGAATCCTTTATAATAGGTACTGCAAGAGTAGACATCAACACATTAGAAGACACTGAAGGGATAAGAGTAGGCACAATGGAAACTTAACTGACATATGCCATCTCACATAAGTGCATAGCCTCAAGGTCAACCCTGGCTGTGACTACTTGATTATTGGAAATGAACTTAAACTTAATAGATTTATGCAAGGTAGATAGGACTACACCCATAGCGTGAATCCACGGTCTACCAAGAAGAAGGTTATATGGTAATTTTTCTGACATAACATATACAAGGGTGGGTAAGGTAATGGGTCCCAACCTCAAAGGCAAGACTATCGTTCCTAGTACTTGTCGATTGACATTATTGAACCCATGAATGACAACAAAAGAAGCATTAAGAGAAGATGAATCAATATTAATCTTAGGCAATAGATCAATGCTACATACATTGAGTGTTGAATTAGAGTCAATGAGAGTATGTCTAATGTCGATGTTATTAATATTAACTATAATCATTAAAGGATTTTCTTGTTTCTGCACATTCAAGGGCAGGAGTTCTTGCAGATAGAACATGATATTCAGTGAATCCACATGAATACGAGCCATCAATGCATTAACATCTGTTGTCCTAGAAGAGACAGGCAAGAGGATCTTCTATAAGTCTTCCTGGAGCATACCTTGATAAACTGGAGCAGACTAAAGCAAGTCCCACAATGAGATCTTAGTTGGAGTAACACAGAGTTTCTTGACAAGATTTTAATCACTAGGTGCTTTAGTTGTAGGTTCAAGAGCTGAAGGAAGACTTGGTTGAAAAGGTGGTAAAGAAGTAGGTTGATTAAAATTTTGTTTATTCTTTCTAGTATTATAAGTATGGGCTACTGCTCTATAAGAGGGAGCCTTAGAAAGATCATGAGAATCACTATCAAATGTAACACCATTAATAGAACAAATCCTTTTAGGAGAAGGACTAGCTAGAGTCAAATAAATGACTAGTCTCTTAAGCCTTTGAGGGGAAGAAGAGACATAGATTACATTTACAAAATCATCACAACTAGTAGAATAATTATTTGAAGACATATTTTCAACATCGATCCAAAGAGGATAAAATGTGGAAGGACATTCATCATTCGCTAGTGCATCATCTCTAGAAGATAGTGCATTGGAATGAAGAGAAGGTAGAGTAATGTTAAGAAAGGTATCAATTATTTCATCTTCTTATAACAAGATATCCTTCAAAGCAAGAGGAATCTCATGAGAAGGATCAAAGATACAAGGTGACATGGGCAAAGCCAAGTCACTATCACATGCATGAAATGGAGCATCATTAACATTTTAAATATAATTAGATATTGAACTCATAAAAGATGATATTAAAATCATTTTGGATATAGGACGTTAAATATGATGAACAAACAAATCAGCTAATTTGAAGTAGTCTAGGGGTGATAGAACTAAGAAAAACTAAAAATCCAGATTTTTAGATTTTTTTCGGTATTTCCTAGGTTCCAATAATTTGCATTTTCAGAGGTCTTTGAAGCAGATTTGGGGTCAAAACTTACATCATTCCTTAAAATTTGGCTTTCGAAGGAACTATATTTTAGGGACTAAATTAGTCCTCTTAGAGACCTTTCCAACAGTGTAAACGGTTTTGAATTCCAAGCACTAAGTCAAAATTTATGACCCCACCAAGTTGGGGTAAATAAATTCTTAGTTTTTTGAAAA
>VDFB02021123.1:0-17131 GCA_007258455.2 Sequoia sempervirens | reverse complement strand
TGACAAAATAAATAGATGCTCTTGCAAGATTTATCTATTGAATGTATATATTTTGAATTTGTTACTCATATTGACCTTCTAAATGTTATGTCTTACTTTTGAATGTTGGTTCCCACAGGTTCAGTTGTAGTGCAAGGGACATATCTGAAACAAGTCAAAATTGTTCAGCATGGGATTCATTTTATTGATTATCAACTTGAGAACAAAGTATATCAATATAGCCACCTAGTAGTTGCTACTGCCCTATCCCTTCATCTAGTTCCACATGCATGTGGACATCGTAAGTGGAGACTAGATAGTGATGAACATCAAAGAATATTACATGTTATTGAAGAGTGAGCTGAACCACTTGAATTGGTTTGAATAACATGATGTGTCATAGGTGTACTTGAACAATTTACACAAATTGTATGACTCCAAACTATATTAAATTGAATTTTTCTTCAAGTTCATTCCATCTTATTTGTCAACAAAACAAATATATTATCATGTATATGTTACTTTAAGTTTAAAATCTCATTCAATTAAGTATATTATGGTCTCAAGATTTTGTATAATAGCTATACTGATCATTTTTTGTATAATAGTAACTTCCTTTCTTGTGGATGATGAAAATAGGCATCAAATGCAGTAGGAGTTATACAAAGGATTTTATAGAGCTAGCTGCCCCATGACAGAAGTTGTGGCGAGGTCTGCGATGGAGATGGCCATGAAAAGAGAACCCATAAATGTTGCTTTTGTTTTACGCCTACAATATCATGATTGTTCAGTTAATGTGAGATAGAGATACTTTTTAATGTACTTTAGGCCTTAGTAAAAATGCTTGAACTTATCAGAGAGTATTTGCTTATTTAGATGATTGTTTAGGGCACCCCTAAATTCATAAGTTTATTCTATTTGGAGTTTTTCTTAATGAGGTTGTGACTTGCAAACATAATCTATGTTTAAGTGAAAAATCAAAGCTATAGAGGGGATTATAAGCTTATTAATGGAACTATACATAGCTGATATATAACTATGTATATTATGTTGTTTTTTGTAGGGATGTGATGGTTCTCTGCTTCTGGATAAGACCTCCAACATGGCTGGAGGGAAGGATGCACTATCCAACATAAACTCTTTGAGGCTCTAGAGAAAGTGTGCCATGGTACAGTCTCTTGTGCTAACATTTTCATAATTGCTGCAAGGGGTGTTGTAATTCTAGTAAATAAGATTATTTGATGTCCTTTATGCCAAACTGCTATGTAGACCTATCAAGGTGGATTTACTTGCTGTTCGATTGTTGTTTCAAGCCAGGCAACAACATTTTCTTATTACTTTTTGATGGTATTAGTGTACCATGTAAACCAAAGCAGAAGCAGATTTGTTTTGAATGGTAGAGATTTGTTTTTTTTTTAATATTGAGATTCACCATGAAAAGTAAAATTAACAACTCATGTACTTGTTGGCATTGCAGAGACAATTTTTCCAGGGAATATCTTTTTGGGTATCTTTCACAGCATATATGTGAAAGGGGATCAAACTAATTTTGAAATCAGATCTATTGGTGTGGAAGGCAGTGAGTTGTATCCAGATGTAAAAGACCTCACTGTCAATGAGTTCTTGAGTCAATTTGCTTGAATTATATGAGATACTCTTGGAAGAAGTGAGCTATTAGGTAGCATGAGAATAAAAGTTTTGAATATACATTTAGTGCTAGATATTGTGTATGGGCGATTGCACGATACGTTGTATTAACTCTAGTGAGTTGGGTCCTTTAAATTTGATTTTATGCATAGCCAATTATTGATATATATACGCTTGATATTTGCACGCAGTTTGCTCAAGATATTCATTAGATATGCTAATATGGAGTTATTCTAAGCTATGATTTATGAACCAAAATCAATTCTTAATGTGCAAAAGTAAACATTTTGTTGTGGTTTCAACTTATGTATTATTGATCCTCGTAAACAAAATGCCCTATTCACTAGAATTGTTAGAATCATACATTATATGGTACTAGCACTTTATTTTTACTAAATATTAACTATGGAATTTGTAGATTCACAGTCTTGAAGTATGGCTTATCAATCTTCAAATAAAAAACCAGTGAGATGAACTAGTGTATGTAATACTGACTTCACAAACAAATAATGCGCCAACCACAATGCCCAAAATCTAAGAAAAAATAATGACAAAATTCAAATGGGCCTCAATCTTCCAACAGACTTGAATATGACTCAGATGGCAGACCGATAGTTCAATGCAAGTAATCTAGAAAATAAATTCAATTTGCCTCTGTCTGTCTTAGTCAATCACATAGATTAAAGTTACATTGCAAATAGAATTGATGCTTTTAATAACAATAATGATGCCAATTATTCCTTATGGCTGATGAATTACTAGAGATAGATGTAGTTCCAAAAGCCATTTGTATGATGCTACTTCTAAATGATGCAAGATAAACAAGCAAACTATCTTTAACATGGGTCTGGGAAATTGTAGCACACATCAAGCTACCAAGTTCTTTTGGTAAGAAGAAATGAAGTAATATAAGTATAGTAATACAATACAGAGTATCTAGTAGATCCATTGATAATCATAGATTATGGGGTCACATAGTTTGAGATGGACTTAGAACACCAACTAGGACTCAATACAATGTTGGGTGACAGGATGTGTGACTTATCTATTAGACAAAATTAGATGGGATGGGGCACCACATTACAAAATGAACTTGATAGACTAATCCACAACTGTCTATGAGAGGACTAAAACAATTAACAGATGGTCAAGATTAGTCAACAAAGAGAATTGTAGGATTAAAATAATTGGCTAAATGAGTTATGCCATGTATTGTCATCCAAAATAAATGCACTGTGAACTATAAACACTAACTGAAGTGTCACCTGAAGAAATCTTAGATTCAATAAAGTAATGGAAGCACAAGTTTCTCTAAATCAATCACTTTCCTCAATTTTATGTTGCATCAAAATGATATCTCTGGAATAGTTATGTTTTCAAAAACTAGTTGTTGACTGCCAGTACAATTTGTGTTCAAATTTATTCTTCTAGCATTCCCTACCTCTGCTCTTAGAAGAGTAGTGCACTATTTTTGTAACATGAAAACATGTGGAAAAATGCACATTAAGTGGGGACATTTATGCATGTGAAATGAAGCCACAAGTGACTGGTGCAAAACAAGTTCAGAAAAATATATATATATATATATTTTGAAAACAATGAAGCTTTTTTATTTATAGCAAAAAGCAGTTACAAAATGGCAGCCAAAAAATACCAAGGCAAGGCCAAAATTACAAAGTAATAAGTCAGATTTTTGTAACATACATATCATAAGCTCTTACATGTCAAATATGACTTTAAACAAAGTTCAAAGAACAACAAGAAAGATAGTTGTTTCTTCAAAAGATGGCTAGTGAACAACATTTTTCCTTTCATACATAGATAAATGTAGGAACCAACATTTTGCATCATATACGCATTAACATGATCAGAGTCTGAAAGAGAACTAGAATAGTGGGTAGGATCACTGAAGCCTGTTGTGTGTTGATGTTCCATGCAACAAATGGAGGGCACTAGGTTTGTATAAGGTGGTTGCTTTTTAACCAAGAACATTTGCCTACATTGATCTCTCTGCTTGAGTGGCCACACTTTTGGTGGTAGGAGAAAACACTGCATCCACGACAAAAAACAATAGAATCAAAATCCACCAAGTCGATAAAATTAATAGTGAAAGCTAAAAGTGCATGGTTTGTACAAAATCTGGAGTAAACAAATTGAAGTTTCACAAAAGACAAGCTTACCAAAAGCTAAAGACAAGCATTAGTGACCAGATTGTGTCCACTCTTATAAGCTCCACCAGCTTCACCAACCCAAGCACTTGACTAAGGTCCATAATTATCCAAGATTCTTTTGAGGTTCTTGAATGTAGACTCTTCTCGGCTAAGATACGATGGATCCAATATTTTATCCACAAGAAGCTAATCAACACCTGGTAACCAGATAACAAATTGTCAAGCAGTATCATCTAAAAACTTGATATGATGAACAAATTGATGACAACTATTCAAGAGGTTCTTGGTAGATCAAAAGGATATAGAGGAAAGCTCAAAGACAAATTCCATTCATTAAATCCCTTTTTTATATTAACATGAAATATGTGTTCCTTGTATTGTAAACTTAAACCTTTAACCAACAATACTTTCATTCAACATGCCACTTTTAACTACCATTGTCCTCTTTTGAGCATTGTCACTTTTTTTAGACTGTGGACTTTCTTTCATACTAATCTTTTGAGTTTGAACTTCACCTTTCTATGACTTTCATGTTATTCTATTGTAAATGGATAAAACAGTGTTTATCATTGTGTATTGACCTTTTGTGATGTCACTTGAGTACTTGAAGTATCTTCATCACAAAAAATTCGAGTATGTTGTCTTTTGACTATACTTTAGGACTACCTAAGACTGTCATCTATAGATTGTACCTCTTATTTGTCTACTCTTTCACTTCCAGCTAGATCTACCAAATCAAAACATCCTTGGAGAGCTGCTCTAGAAGATAAGTTTTCTCCTTACAATGAGCCAATGATGGACTCATTTGTAGATTAACATGAAATATGTGTTCCCTGTATTGTAAACTTAAACCTTTAACCAACAATACTTTCATTCAACATGCCACTTTTAACTACCATTGTCCTCTTTTGAGCACTCACTTTGTTTAGACTGTGGACTTTCTTTCATATTGATCTTTTGAGTTTGAATTGCACCTTTCTATGACTGTCATGTTATTCTATTGCACATGGATAAAATAGTGTTTATCATTGTGTATTGACCTTTTTTGATGTCACTTGAGTACTTTAAGTATCTTCATCACACAAAATTTGAGTATGTTGTCCTTTGACTATACTTTAGGACTACCTAAGACTGTCATCTATAGATTGTACCTCTTATTTGTCTACTCTTTCACTTCCAGCTAGATCTACTAGATCAAAACATCATTAAGTGCAGTGACACCTACTGCCTTGTTCATTTAACCAATTTTCATCAAATCTAGAATATTTTTTGTTGGTTCAACCTAAAACATGCTAGCATCAAGAACAATGAGTCCACTATGTGGTCTTTGGTAGCAAGAAATCCACAAGTAAACATAGCATTTGATATTTCCTATGAGTCTTTTCATTTCTAAATTACTCTCAAGATCACCATATTGCCTTCCAAGCTCTATCAAGCTATCCAATGGCGAGAGCAACTTGTCTCCTTAAAACCCTATACATGACTGCCCTCTTCAATATTTTTCATTGGCTGCCATGTGCTTGATTACCAAGGTCATTTTCTTCATCTAGATTGTTTCCCTTACCATTGTAACATTGTTCTTTATAAGACAATATCTACACTTCTATAGACTGACTTCTAGAGCTCATGATGACTGTGATTATTGGCCTATGACTACCTTACTATTGTTTTCTTGACAAGGCTTTTCACAATCTTAATAGGGGATTTACTATGGTTTACCATAAGAGTTTCCTTGTTGACAGTAGTAGGATCCTTTAAAAAAAAAGGAAGACTTTTATTTTGGCAGATCAAAAGGATATAGAGGAAAGGTCATAGCTACGAAATTCAAGTATTTCAAGTGCATGATAGTGATCAAGGGACAGTAGTTTCAAGTTGAAGTAAGATAGTATATTGAAGGCCATTCAAGACAATGAAATAGAAATGACAGACACATCAGAGGAGGAAGGAGATGAAGATTTTTCATCTGCTGTCCTCATTATTGGGTTACATTCTTTGCAATACAAGCATATCCAAGAGTAGTTTAAAGAAATGGCTAGCAGATATGAGTTTGTCTATTATACATTATTGTCAATTAGAGGACAATCTCCATGAGAATATAGGGACAGTCCTCACCAATGTTCATGAATGAGAAGCATGCCAATGCTAAGGCCAAGAAGGTTGAATTAGATAAGGAAGTTGAAGTCTTAACCCAGCTGCCAGGTGTAAAGGGTTATTTATGATGCATATAAAGGCAACCGAAGGAAGCAACAACATGACAGTCTAATCATACACAGAGCACAGTGAAAAGGTAATGGACTGTGCAAGATGACTTTGGCATTAGTTTCATGGAGGCTACATACCAAAGAGGCAGTTAAGTAGGGGTTGTCTCATATCATCAGAGGTTAGAAGACAGTCTACAATGATCTAAGCAGTAGAAGCTATGCAAGACAGTCTTGATTAAGGTGTTGTCAATCCATATGCATGGAAAACTAAAGACAATTGATGAGGGTAACAATTAGAGTATAAGGACAATCATGGACTGTTAAAGATGGTGAATGAGTCATATATATTATATGCTTAAAGGAAAACTCTTTTCATTTTAAATGGCCAATGGCTAAAAGGTAAGGTAATGTCTTTGTGTCAGCCTTGACATTCTTCATGACTGTGATGTAATGTACAGTCCAAATGATAATCTTCTTTAATGACTGTGATCTCATCAAGGTCCTTGATAGTTGAAGATGTTACACTATTTACTTGAAACATCTATAGCATCCAAGCCTTTTTTTCATTGGATTAATGTCTACAAAATCAAAATTGTGTCTTTGCAAAGTGAAGCAAGGTGATAAGAAAGGATACAGTGAAATTGAAGAGGGGGAAGAACATCAAGAGTTGATAATGACCACAAAGTGTAGTCACAGGGGAAAAATAATACAATGCAAGCATAAAGGTCAGTGATGTAAAGCATTTCATGAGTTTTCAGTTAATGGCACCATGAAGGTTGTACACATTTGTATCAAAGAATATGGTATATAATATGTATGTATATAAACTAGGAAGAGTAGTGGTTACAAATTGGTATCTATACATATCATATCATAGTAGCATTACACTCAACAAACCTGCCATTAATCCCAAGTAATCATGACCTATTTCAAGTTTTCACAAGTTATTCAAGAAGTTAGGCCATCATATAAAACTTTTGCAAACTATTTGAACATACCTTAAGCAATCTCAAGAGACACATAAAAAGTAGAATCTTAGCAAATTTACCTTTTGTACCCAAGAATGACTCCTCGTACATAGAGCCTAGAAAAAGAAATGTGCCAAAGAGTTAGAATCAAGATAAATTACCAACATGTTTCATTCAAAATTTTGAGCAGCTATTGTGAAAACATAAAATAAACATTGCATTTTGTACCAACAACTTGTTTACCTATTAATTAACTTAGGCTCCACCAGAGTTGTCATGCCGACTCCGAATTGAGTGACCCTCTGAGTGAGAATCATGCTCTGATGGATGCACCGAGCCCTAGAGATAGTACAAGACATGTACACAATCTAATTACATTATGCCAAATTGGAATAATGTTAAATATCTATATACATGTGTACAAATTATATATATACATGGGTACATGATTTAAAAACTCAAACTCACCTGTCCACTAACATTAGTCACATCAACCAAATTACGCCTGCGTACACGGTCCGTCCTCAGACTCGGTGTAACATGAGCTAACTCCCTCTACAATATATATATATATATATATATAACATAAATGTGTACATTAGGACTATCTACCATTTAAGTAAAACAAGTAATATTAAAGTTTAAACAAGTTTAAATTGTGCATGTGTGTACACACATACATACCTCTGTATCAGGTGGTGCAGGATCTACTGCAATGACCCTATCTGTCAACTCGGCTGTATCACGGGTCTCCTTGGCTAGCTCCAGTATTGACGGGTGTAGTGGACTAACTAGGTGAGATGGCATCGATGACATTTCTCCATGTACCAGCATATCTACAAAACTTGACGATCCCATCTGCAACTGATCTTCAACTAAATCTAAGCCCTGGGATGCATGATGTCGAACACTCGTAGAAGGACCAGTAGGTGTACCCTCGTCTCCAGCAGCTGAATGATCTGTAGGTGGATCTGAAAAATGTGTAGTGTTTCCAAAGTGATGAGAATGATGTGAAGGACCTGTAGCCTGGCTGGATCCTAGATGTGAATGAGCTCTACTCACATGTCCTCTAACCTCATTTATCGGGATCCCAAGCTCTGCCGAAATGAAACCGTATGCCTCCAATAGGTCATCTGACAAACAATGAGCCATACTCCGAAGCATCTACTCTCCTTTGAGACCATCTATGTCTGAGGGTGAAAGGACACCCGCCATAGCATAAGGATCAATACCATCATCCAATGGTCTAGATCGTGCAGAATGACTCATCAAATATCTCCCCACACGATCAGTAGATATCGTAGATGCAGCAGCAGCTATATCACCAACACCGTCAATTGCTTCCCTTTGGGAAGAAATGACAACTTGCTCTGCAATAGGTGCTAGGGTTGGGGAGATAGCAGGCAATCTCTCCCCAACCAAATTCTGACAAGATTGAGGTTGTCGATTTGGTCGACGAAAAGCCTCCCTGTCAGCAACCCTACCACGCCCCTGACCATAATATTGTGGTAGGTCCAAGTAGTTGACGTTGAGGCCCAAATGAACCTCAGCATACAACTGTTGTGCAAAGTATAAAGGAATTTGGTCGTTATTTGGATAATGACCAAATGTTGCAAGAAAGCGTGGGTATATCAAAGGGGCCATCTGAGGATCAACACATCGAGTCACCTGATATCCCTTAACCTTGGATTTACCAACGTAATATGGAAAACATTTTTCTTTGAGGGTATCTTTTGGGACTTGCAGCTGAACAACTGCAAGAGAAACCTCACCACTAATCTCGTGCTGCATCTCGGCAAGAATAGCTGCTATAGTGTCAGCAGAATAAGCATTTGTGGTGTGAAATTTCTGTATAATCTTCTTTAAGCTATTTAGAATTGACACACATGTATCCTTGTAAACCCCTGTGGTGGTGGGATCAGCTAGAATACGATCCAATTTATGGATCTCCTCGTCTGTATAGGCAAATATACCCACAAGTGGTGGTTCCTGAGTTGCCATATTAGTCCTTGATTTGTCCAAAAAAATACATTACTTTAAACATCCTAGTGTTTAAATTTAAGTGAACAAATCACAATCAAATTTTACTTTAGTCCAACCAAATGGAGGTGAAGACCAATAGGTACATTTTATAATGATCTTTCTATAACTAATTTCATGCAATTCCTTATTAATACCCAAACCTCAAGAAAATTTGACTTTCTAAATAGAAGGAAAAGTCATAAATTTCTTAAATTAGCATTATTTAGATTATCCACAAGAAATCTAAAAATAAAGTTACAGACATTATGAACACTATTAGAAAGTCATCAAGCCCCAACCTGTCTTAGTTGGGATAAATTGTAAACCTGATAGTAAGAAATCTGCTTTGATGCAAATCTGACCCATAAACTGCTCTAGATATTCTTAAACAACTCACCAATTATGGATTTCTAATTCTAGCTACTCCAAACATCTTTCAATTGAATGCAAAAGAAAAATACAGTACCAAAACCAAAGCAAAAGTAAGTAGATAAATAGAAACAAAACACAAGATTTGGACTAGAGAAACCCAAAAGGGGGAAAACTTGGATGATTAAATACTCTCCAAACTCCACTATAACCAATCAGGTACAATCAATATGAATGAACTTCTCTTCTATAAAGTGAAAGATTGAACCCTAGAATAGAACAAATAGTAAGGAAAAACAATAAAAGCATAGAACAAATAAAAAACCCGATCACATAACTTGGAAATCTAGTTAAGAAATTCTTCAAATTCTTCAATGATGACTTAAAGGCAACTAAAATTGATTAAAAATGTGTTACAAGAGCTAAGTACAACAATAATCAGCAGAAAAGTGAAAAATTGAGGGATTTTCAAGTGTTCAAAGCTACAACTAATATATTCATGTAGTTGATGAGTTCTTCACATGAATGTGTGAGTAACTATGAGTTTCTAGGTGAGAAGCTTGGTGAGTACTTGCTAAGTATATTCAACTTGTGAGTCTTGGAAGAATTTTACCTCATTTCTAGATCATTTTGTATGCCCAATATCTTTTGGGGTACCTTCCAAATGTTGTTTTTAGTGCTATCTATGAAATTTCCTTTTCTTGTTCAAATACTTTGTACTTTGTTCTATTTGTACTTTGACACTAGGGACTTATAAGTTGAAAATGATGAATGTAATTATGTGCAAGCTTCCTACTATTGAGATATTGGGTTGTGCAACAGTGATTTTCTTTGGCAAGACAAGCATACTTATAACAAACTTGATGTCGGTCATTCTATGAGTTCAACTCAATAATGTCATATCAAGATGTGGAGAACAAATAAAAGAACAATTCTTTTATCTCGAACAAAGGGAGCTCTCACAAGGCCAAGGAACCAAATTATTTCTATAAATCTATGATTGAGATCAAAAGATTTAAGAATGTGGTGAAAAAAGAAAGTACTTATAGAGCATCTCATGATTTGAAAATGGTGAGGAAGGTAAGTCAAGAATTACACAACAAATAGTCCATGAGATAGATGCCTTTCCTACCGCACAAGGAGAACTCTTTGCACATCAAATGTGAAAAGATAGTAGGATGACATTACAACTAGGTAAATATTTAAGGGCATAATTTTCCTCTTTTTATAGGATGACATTACAAGTTTTAAATCCTTAAAAATCTCTAAATTTCTTGGGTTTTCCATTTTGTCGAGTCTACGCCAAGTCCGAGCATCAAGTCCCAAGTCAAGTCACCCTTGCCGAGTCCGCGCCAAGTCCAAGTCTTGTTACTATGGTTAACACATAATGACAAAAATTAATTAAACTAAGGCATGTATAGATCACAATTTGATAGAACCTTTGTATTTTCATTCATTCATTCTCTACTTCGTCAAATACATTTGTGGAGTTTTATAGGTGCTTTGCCCCAATGCAAATGACTCCAATTTTCATGTGTATGCAATAAGAATGTCTCCAAATTTTTATGTGCATGGCCATTGGTTGACATAGGGTAGATCAACAATATAGTTGCATCAACTGGGGTGCCATCCATTTAGAGTCATTATACCCCAATACAACTCATCTAGGAAAACAGGAAATTGTGAGAGCTAGCAATTCCATCCTCCATCTAAACTTAAAAGTAACATGAGGGAACTCTATCAAAAGCTCTAGTAAACTGCAGTAATATCAAGCACATTGCAACACAAGGGCCTTCTTCCATTTTTCCATCATCTTCCCATGGTTGGCAATGTCAAGTGGAGCGGTAGAGTACAACGTTGAAATCAAAGAAAAATATGTGTTTGCATGTATTACCACATTCATATTGCTCACTAATTGGAATCTCATAGTACTCCAGCATATGAAAAATTAGAAGTACAACATAATAGAACTTTGTGCCCTTATCTCATGCCTCCAACACATTCAGTAACATGTCATTCACCAAGATTCCTGGGTAGCCAAACTCCCTTGTTAAACCCAACTTGGTATCACACATATGTGGTTGCAAGCAACTTCATGCCAATAAGATTACAGGAAATGCCCACTCTAACATGTTCAATTGCAATAACTTTCACACCACTGGACTACGCTCTTAGTTAACTGTAGCCATAGTATTACATACCTGCATACTAAGTTCTAGTTAACTGAGCACATGATATGAGATGGGTTGGAGGAATCTACCATGCTAACACTTCTCTAATACAGAAACTGTGATTCATCTCAGAAGGAAATAGAACAAATCAGATATGAGAAGTATATGATGTGCTCATTCTTATCATATAATGATTTATCTTTGATAAATTAGTAAAGATGTATTTTCTAGATTTGTTTCAGTACATCACCATAGTGGTGTTGAATCTTGTTTATATTCTTTAATGATTTATTCAAGTATTTGTAGGTTGTCTATGGGTAAGGGCCCATTGGTCTTAGCTTGCACAAAACAATCACGTGGGAATCTACTAGTTTAAGTGAGCACCATGTATGGCATTTTTATAGCTATATTGTTTCATCTCTACTTATTACATTATGCCTGAAATGTGGTAGGATGATGTTGATAATGATATCAATTGTGCTAGACCAACTGGCAGTTTTAACATGATAACATCTAATGATACCTAGGGAAAGAGAACATAAAAGGAATTGAATCAACTATCAATTATTACCAATAAATAATAATTAGCAAAAACTACTAATTTAGACTTGTGATGTTTAGACTCACATAGATACAAAATTTCTCGGGGAATTTCTCTACATACCAAAAGATAAAGATATTTTCAATTCTGAGATATTATTGGAGAAAAACCTAGAAAATATCAAGAACAAAAATCAGTAAAATTCAAAAAAGGAAGACAAATAGCGGGCATGTGCGGGGATCATCATGGAAAAAGCGAGGGCCCTTAAGTGGCTAAAAAATCGAGAAAAATGGAGTGTTAGGAAACTTGACATAAAAATTTGAATAAGTTATCTATATTATTTCAAAAATATGTAAGAATAGATCTGTAGAAAATTGAATGTAGTTTCTAAACTACTAGGTTTATTTTAAAAAAAAAACTATTTGGTGAAAATTTTAAATTTCAATCTGAGTGGTACTTAAATTTCAGGGGAAAAAAGTAGGTGTCTTGTCTCACCACCCTAACCATAATAAAATGATAATATTTTTTAAGATTTTATATATAAGTAGTAGAGGGACTCATGTCTGGATGTGATGCATATTTTTTGTAATTTTTTTTCAAGTAAATAATTAATTATGATTTTTTTATTACAAAATTAAAAAATATAAAAACTTCAAACGATCGACCACCTTAACTTGGTCAAAACTTAATGAAATTTATTTTTTTATTTTTTTTAATCCTATAGTATGTGAAGCATAGAATGTGACACATGTTTCATATTCAAAAATGTGTTGATATTTGAATGTTATAGATGTTTTCAATCATCCTGTCGATTAGGAATTTAGTCTTAATTCTAATAGAAAATGAATAATAATAATTTATTAAATTCAAATTAAAATAATTTATATTGGTGGAAAGATGAGAATCTCCTCTAAAAACCCTTTTCATTTCATCAATTTTGGGTGAAAAAAAAGTCATCAACCACATACCCTACAAATACCCATAATATTGCCACTTTTGGTCCATCATGTCATCGCACATACCCAAGTGATGATTTTTACATTTAAAACCATCTTAAGATTTAATTGCATAGAGAGTGAGACTGTGAAAGTAAACAAGAGTGTACATCATGAATTTTGAAATATAGATTTTTCTCATTTTGAAATCACTGATTCCAAAAAATCAGAATATATATCTCTTTAACAATACTAATAAATAACTCTGCCAGAATGATAATGAATCCTTCATTCAATAAAACAAAACTAAGGTAAATATGACTTGTTAACCCTATCATTCTCCTTAACTATCAAGTTTAAGAGACTAATCCATACACAAAATGGTAACTACAATTGAATACAACAATCTCCCTAAGAGTTGAAAGAACCCCCTACTAGGTCCTCCTCATTGTGAATTGACTCACATTGTGAGGTTGTTAGTCAATCCAATTGGGATTCATATGACATCTTTGAATGATTAGTGGAGAAAGAGTGATATCTCAATGTATCCATTTTTCCACCAATCAATAATGATAATTCAAGTACTATAAAATTGACTGTTCATATAGCATTACCCCTTAGAAATCACACCTTTGACATCAATGAAAACCTATGTTCAACATCTAGATTTGAGTTCAGTGAAGCTCCATAGTATTCAATATTAAATACTACAAGGTTTATTGTTAGCATTCAAAAATATCTTTCAAAATTGAAATGCGTTAATTTTTAAATCAGAAGAAACTATCATGCAAGGAAAAATGTTATGAAAAATAAGATCTAAAATAAATTTTGAGAAGAGAGAAGGTGAATATGTGTCTCATGTTTTCATAGAGTTTAGAGTGATCTTGCAGTTAAAATTCCTCACTGACAAGATTTTTCATGACCAAGACTAGGTGAGCTCCAAGAGGGAGCCGAGAACAGTATGGTGAAATAAGAGGTAGGTAAATTTTCTATTGATTTTTGAAATTTTTAATATTTTGGCCCTTGTAAACCCTATGATGCATATTGGAATCTGATGAGCACACTAGCATTCAGATGTTGAACATGAGTCTGATATTCATGTAGACATCCTCCTTGTTTGCTAACTTCTAAGGGATGCACAATCATCCACAAAGGGTGCTAGTGTTCAAGGGCATACTAGCCTTTAGGAAAACATACTTTATTCTAAGTTTTTGGACATTTTAGAATGCTAGGGTGTTAGCAGTAGAATGATATATAATTATTTTGATTACTTTTAGCCACTTCCAACTATGCGAGAGAATGGTAGAGGATTTGTTTTTACACTACTCATGAGTTGATTGGAGACTCTATCAAGGAAGGAGTAGGTTTTTTATAGATGATTAGTCCTTTATTTGGTATTCATACTCTTAGAGATGTGATTGCACCACATGATGCTCTTGGGATTGATGGATCAATGGAATTTGGATACATCCACCTTTCATCTCCTAATAGGGGAGATGACTATTATTCATGTGGATGTATAACACATTCTTAGATTCCTAGTCCATGGTTATTGCATTACTATTGAGGATGAGAGACAATTAGTCACTATATAGGAGGGATAGTGATATACACTTGCATGATTCATCATGAGTTACAATATTGATCATTTCTTATGTGGTGACTTGAGCAAGGGTCAATACCTATTCCCCTAACTAGGAGGATATTGATCACTATAGTATCCATGATAATGACTATTGATGGTCAAGGCATGCATTTGCATGTGGGCCTCATGCACATAATCAAGGCCATGGAGGAGTGAAATACTATTTTTGTATTGGAGCAGAGTATGCTTGCTCACCTTTACTAAGACCTTGGTAGATTTGTGCATCATGAGGGGAAAATACTCATGAACTCCACATTACTTTAGGTATGAGAATTCAAGAACATCATGTGTATAAGATATATCAATTACCCAAGGAAAATTTATTCGGATGCACCATGACCACAATAATACCCACTAATTTGATATTAGAGTTTCTAAGATTTACTATTTTGGAGATAATCTTTTGATCACTTGTACAACATAGAGATTATATAGTAGCCATATAGAGGAATGAGAGCATGGGATGATTTTGGTAGATAGATGGCTTGTATCCAACAAGATCACCTACTTATTGGTCACTATGACTATACCATCATGTAATTTAAGTACATGTGATTGATGAGGTAGTTTGGACTAGTATGGAAAGTGCCATCAATAATACCACTTATGTGCATTCACATCACATTACCATTAGAGCTAGACACCTCTCTCATCCAACAATCACTAAGGTCATTTTGAGTGACTTAAGTAGTAAAGGAGAGAACGATCATCTATTTTTGGATGTGGATGATGTCAATTTTTTATAGGGGTACACCGACTAGTGAAGTTTTTATCCAACAATCATTCCTTTCAAGGATGCCCCTAAAGGGGATCTTGATGCTTAAGGTTTGGATGTGGAGTATAAAATGGAGGAGGACAGGCCAAGGGTATAATAGAGAGTATTCTCTCCAATAGTTGTACCTCCTAGATAGATGGAGTGAGGTGAGTCTAGCAATACATGTACTCCTATAGGACCCACACTTATAGCACGCACTAGTCCTAGCATTGCAAATGGACTATGAGAAAAAATTGGTAGGCCAAAGACCTAAGTGATTTTATGTTTATGTTTTATATCATTTATTTGGAATATAATAGATATAGATAAAGTTCATTTTTTATTTGTTTTTTTGATGTGATATTGATTTCTCTTTTTTCTTGGTTTTGCACCATGGACGTGAGAGTTTCTTCACCTTATCAGCTGAGTCATAGTAGAGATGGTCTCATCCCTATATCTTGAGGGTATAATGTGAGCATCATATAGGCCAAATTAGACTACTAGACACCGCATGGAGACATTTGAGTCAAATACATAGCTTAGAGCTACTTATAATGAGTTCTATGTACATTGAGAGTCATTGGGAAATAGAGCTTGGAACAGTGACAATTAATTAAGATCAAAGACAAACATTTCAATGCATGAATGGATAGACATAGTTGTAATCATGAGCCCTAGTAAGAGAAACACAAGCAAGCGGGGTTTTCTCCAATCTATCATCAACAAGAAATTATGTGTAACAAGCACATAAAGGAACAGCTTACAACAACACCTAAGGAATAGCCATCAACAATGAGGAATAGGCATCAACTGCTGAGGAACGACTTACTCCAAGGAGGGTTTTCTATTTTTCCCAGATTAAGTGTAAATCAGATTAAGACCTGAGGTAGAGGATGCTAATTTAAATTGTTGGAAGGGCTACAGATAGGTCTACTTATCTACCTACACTTCCAACTAAGCAACATTTTCCCAATATAAATTATTTTTTGGTCTACAACTCTACAAAAATAAAATACAAACTATACAAGTAACTTTCAGCAAAGACTAATCTAAATGTGAAAACTCATTGATAAACTGTAGCCAGAAATGAAAGCGCCACAAATTGTCTATCACACACATGAATCACCACATGTATATTGTGTAAAAGCGCCAAAATTTTGTTCTATTTCACAATCTCACAGCCAGTCTTACCTCCATGCATGTCCATTGCGTAAATGCCCAGATAGTGAAAGCGCCAGAAATGACCTGCACTGTTTGTTGGAAATCTTGTGAAAGCAACCTCACCCACCAAAAAGAATTCCTGTGAAAATGACCTGCCCGTGAAAAAGACCAAAATGAATCTGTCTCTAAACTTTTAGAGGGAGAAATAAGGGCATTCTCTAAAATTGGAGGAGAAAATTAGGTCGTTCAAGCGAAGGAGTGGTTCATACGAAGCCTTCCTTTCTTTGGATTTTAAAACTTTAAAGAATTCTTATGAAGTGACAAGCGGTTCATTCGAAGCCCCCCTTCATTAGAAGGGGGGGCTTCTAAAGAACCCTCTTCATTAGAAGGGGGGGCTTCTAAAGAACCCCCTTCATTCGAACCACCTAATTGAATTTTTTGTGTGCATTTCTAATTTCTCTTCGCTTAAATAATTGTAACCCATTATTGTGGGTTCACCCAATTATTACTTTCATTATTGTATGAGAAAGTTAGGACCGTTTTACTAAGACTGAGTATCACAATTAC
>VDFB02021121.1:0-45523 GCA_007258455.2 Sequoia sempervirens | reverse complement strand
GGCTAAAAAGTGGTGCTAAATCTGGCTAATGACCTTGGTTAAGGTTGTGCAAATATTGGATTAGGCTAATTAATGGAAGATTAGAGGCAAGTGGCAAATGTAGGAGGATGTGACATTAATCTTTAATTAAGAGGATGCACATCATAATCATAAATTAATTAAATTAATTCAGATTAGGAAAAAATTATGGAGGATGTGACAAGGAGAGAGAAAATGAAGAATTTTAAATTGATTTAAATTAAAAGGGTAAAAATGACTAAATTAAATAAATTAATGTATTTATTTAATTTAGAGAGGAAGAAGGTGAAAGATAAAGCATTAATTATTAAATTAAATACTTTATAGATATGAGACAAAAGGTGCAATATTAATTTAGTAAATTAATATTTAATATGATAGACGAAAAGGGAGTAAATTTAATCATATGGGAGTGATTAAATTTAGGTGTCTACAATGTAAATCAACACACACACATACACATATATGAAAAGATATGTACATGTGTGTATGTTGATTTATGAATACTAAAACATGTATATGTGAATGGCATTTTATACCAAGATATATTCAAGTTACATTTGAAAAGAAATTCAAGTTATATTCAACAATTCTCATCATCCCTAGATATATGAAGAATGTGCAAAGGATGCCAATCAATGCTTTGTAGTATTGAGGGGATATTAGTAGAGGAGAATAATTGTCAATATCGTTGGCTACTTTCCCTCTTATTTAGTAATTGGAATCTAACAATCTAATGCATTCAATTTGGTTGTTGTGTTTCAAATTTTAATTTGTTTGGGTTTGATCCGATGATTTGAATTTGTAGTTGTCATTTACGTAGGTTTTTTATGTTGGAATGACTGAATTTTGCATTATATTTGTATTTGATGTTTATTAAGGGGGACTTATATAATCAAATTTTTTTACATGTTTTTATACAAAATGGTGTTAATAACTAACTTCGTACACCATTAACTCATGAAGAGTAATAAAATATTAATATGTATTCTTATGTATTCTTATTAATATGAAGATGAAAGCTTACCCATTTCAAAGGTATTGAAGTATTCAAAGCTTAAGACTGATAAATGCCCTTTGAGGCCAAGAGGAAGCTTTGTGGGTCTTATGATATGTTGATGGATGATCGAATTGAGACCTTTTTTAAGAAGAAGAAACATCCTATATATGGTGGATTTGAGCCACATGAAATGGAGGAAGTTAATTGAGCTAGCTTGCAACTATGCTTTGGCTTACCTTCGAGGGGGCACATGTTGTGTGGTGAAGGTTTCTCAGGAGATGGATGAAATTGTGCCCATAATGTTTGTAAAGAATAAAGGATACAAATTTCAAACAATACAATACATATGTAAGCTAATATATGTATGGTGCTCTGTTGTATGTGTAGTGGAAAGAAGTCAATTACTAACACATTTTATAGTAAATGAATGCTACTGTGTTGTATAATGAAATCAGTTAAAAAGGTAGTAATTAATAATCAACCAGCCAAAATGTGAAATAATCAAATTTAGGAGTACTGTTGTTTGCATTTTGAAAAGAGAAATGATGGTCGACGTTACCTCGGATCGTGGAGAGTAGACAACAGCAAACTGTCGAGGGTTATATACATATATACATATATGTATACATGTATATATGTATAGATATATATCTTTATGTGAACATCTAAGAGTATAATGAAAACGTAAGTTGTTAAGTAAATAATATAGGATACAAATTTTTTCCTATATATGTATGGTAACCTATTGTATGTGCAATGGAAAGTAGACAATTATTAACACATTTTACAGTAAATGAATGTTATTGTGTTGTATTGGACAACCAAAGGATAGAAATTTAAACACAGTTAAAATGAACACACACACACATATATGTTATATAATGAAAGTGCAAGCTGATGTGTACACTTTTTTTAATATAAAGGAGCCTTCTACGAATTAACTGAGATATATATAAAGGATGGTTCATCATGCTTATATCGATTTGCTGAATAAACAAGAGACAAAATATAAAGGGGCCTTTTATGAAACAACTAAAAAATATAAATCTTGAGAAGTAACCGAAAATAGTAAATGAACACATAGTTTACTGAATTTGTAAATGGGGTTTGTAAGGAATAATTTCAAAGACATGAGCTATTTAATCCCATTGATATTGGAATATATATCTTTGTGTGAACATCTAAGAGTACAATAAAAATGAATGTTGTTAAGTAAAAAATAAAGGATACAAAGTTCATCCTATATATATATATATGGTGCCCTGTTGTATGTGCAATGGAAAGTAGACAATTACTAACACATTTTATAGTAAATGAATGCTATTGTGTTGTATTGGACAACTAAACAATAGAAATTTAAACACATGTAAAATGAACATGGATTTGGGGTTTCAGATATATGCCCAAAAAGTAAGCAAGGGTTTCATGATAATAATTCCTTAATCACACAAAAACAGACACAAGTTTTTAGATATATGCTAAAAAACCAAGTAAGGGTTTCATGACAATAATTCCTTAATCACATCAAAGAAGATAATGGTTTTTAGATATATACCAAAAATGATATAAGCAAGGGTTTTTTACGATAATAACCCATAGTAGTTTAAGGTTTAACCCTACAAATCTTTAATAAGAGAAATGCAGATGATGGATTTCAAATATATGAACAAAAAAGCATCAGTATATAAGAAATTAATAGTTTCATGATAATAATGTCTTAACTAGATGAAATGAGACGTGGGTTTGCATATATATGCCCAAATACACATAGGTTATTAAGGAAAAGGTCCAAGCTGAAAAATACATTATTTTCTGCAGACATGTGGTCAAACTTGTGATATGCCTCTCATTTTATCATACAAAATCATGAAACTGTGGAGGGTTTACCAAACTGTGAGCACACGATAAAATGGAGAGTAGGAAATAATAATTTTACCCCAAAAAACTGTGGGAAATAATCCACCACCGAACTTGACCATGTGAAACATCACATGGTGCAAAGGGCATGAAAAATAATGATGAAATCTGTAAAAAACTAGTAGTTATTATTCAACTAGCCAAGAAACCCTTCACAGGTCCATAAAAATGCTAAATAAAAAGATTCAGGAGTACCATTGTTTGCATTTTGAAAGGAGAATGTTGTTATCTCACACCATGGAGAGAATATAGCAGTAAACGTTTGAGGATTTTTCAAACCGTGAGCGAGCGATGAAATGAATAGGAAATGATCATTTTACCCCAAAAAATCGTGGGAAATAATCCACCATCGAACTCGACATGATTATTAATTGGAGTGAATGTGTAGTAGTGTTTGTTGTTAATGCTTAGTGAATAATGTGTAGGTGTGGCTATTATAGCCGCTAACCTAAACTTCCAAGGTTAACTTGTGAATTTGACCCATTCACTTTTGAGTATATATGAATAATAAAATTGTTATAATTGCACCCTAATATTGACACAATTAGTATTTTTTAAAAATATTAATTGGAATAGAGATTGTCTTTTGTATTTAAAAGACAATCTTAAAATTCTTCTCAACTTTGACTAGTAGATGAGGGAAAAAAAAAATCAGACCAAAAATAAAATAGAAGTAAAGCCCTAGAACGCGTCAATCGTATTTATTTGACATTATTCCTCTTTGCCATCCCATGGTTGTACCTCCTCGCTGGTGGAGTTTGCATTTTTAGTTACCGCTTTCCAACTTATATGAAAATTTTAATATTAAACTATTCCATAATTTTTACTGTGTACTTTAGTTTTAGTAGTGTTTATTTTTAAGTTTTAAAACTAAATGTGTGTTTAGTTTTTATTTTAGATTTGGTGTTTTTTGACATGTTTAAATATATTATAGAATATATAATATTATATAGGAAAAATATAATGTAATAAATATATATAATATTTTTGATAAAAATATAGTTATATTAATATACATTGTAAAATTTTATATTTAAAATATATTTATAAATTTGAGTTTTTTTCTGTATTTATAATATAATATTATATCACATTTATTATATATGATATTATATTATTGTATTGTAATATCATAATATTATATATAATATATTATAATAAATGTGATATAATATTGTATAAATATTATATTATACATAAAGAAAAAAACTCAAACTTATAAATATATTTTAAATATGAAATTTTACAATATATATTAATATATTATAGATTGATATAATAATATTATATTATATAATTATATTAATATATATTATACATTATTAAATAATTATGTAAAATAATATTATTATAAATTAATATAAATATTATATTATACAGAAAAAAACTCAAATTTATAAATATATTTTAAATATAAAATTTTACAATGTATATTAATATAACTATATTTATATCAAAAATATTATATATATTTAGTACATTATATATTTCCTATATAATATTACATATTCTATAATATATTTAAACATTTAAAAAAACACCAAATCTAAAATAAAAACTAAACACATATTTAGTTTTAAAACTTAAAAATAAACACTACTAAAACTACTAAAACTACAGTAAATAGTAAAAAATTATAGAATAGTTTAATATTAAAAAAATTCATATAAGTTGGAAAGCGTTAACTAAAAATAAATTGATGGGTAGTAAATCTAGCTACAGAGGCGCAATTAACATCAAGTCCGGCTTGAAGTTCACACTGACGCACCATAATTCTGAATTTAATATAAATAAGGATTCCATTTAAAATTATTGTCGTTTCTACTTTGTCATAGTGGTACTGGGAGGGAACTCAAGGAATCGATCTCCATCAATCTAGTAAAAAATTGAATACAAGTGAAGGGTCATGGGCATTGGCAGTTTTGTCTCCTCCGCGCAAATTTATGCGGGGTCGATTTCACACTGACAACTAATATGATAGTAGTGTCTTTTACGATTTTTGTGTTTGGAATCAAGAAGTTTTCTATGCAAGATGCAATATATAGTCACTTCAATTACGTACGGTCTCCATTAATGGATCTGTCGCGACACATAGTTACGGATTTCAATGAATCTATTTCCATCAACATTAAATACAGTGAAAGACAGATGTAATCCACTATATAAATCAGAGAATTGGTCAAAGACAGCATACATAATGTCACATTCCACTGTCCTGCATGGACCCCACACACAGCCAAGCCAAGCGTACATTACGGAAGAGACTTTGAATCTTTTATTATTATAGGGGAGAGGGTCCAATAGTCGTGCATTCAATCGTGAATATAATACCCAATAGTTGTTTATATAATGTCTAATAGTTGTGATTTGACTACCCATAATTAAACAAAATTTATGCTTTTGATCTGAAAAGCAACCAATCATGTGATACCACATCAGCGCTCAACTACTCATGATGTAATGCACGAGAATTGGTCTCACTTTTTTTTGGGGCCTTTTTGTACACCTTGACAAAAATGCATGCTGATGTGGCATCATATTTGATGATGTGCCTCTGAAACCTTAGTTATAAGTAGAGAACTTGCCAAGTAAGCTGCTGTAAAAAATTGGGAGTGATTTGAAATTTCCACGCAGGATAATTAGAAGCGCGAAGTTAGGGTGCACAACTACTGGATCCTCTCCCCTCAGGGTTTCCTGTACAAGATGGTACATAAAGTCGATCCAAATAGGAATGGATTGAATTAAAGTAACCCATCTCAATCAACATGTGAATGACAGATGTAATCCACTTTGAAGTGTAGGGCTTTTGCAATATTCCATGCAACACGGAACATAAAGTCGGTCCAATTAAGCATGGACACCATTAGGGGAGAGGGCCCACTAGTCGTGCACCCTAACTTCATGCTTCTAATTATCCTACGTAGAAATTTCAAATCACTCCCAATTTTTTACAGCGGTTTATTTGGCAAGTTCTCTGCTTATAACTAAGGTTTCAAGGCCACATCATCAAATATGATGCCACATCAGCATGCGTTTTTGTCAAGGTGTCGAAAAAGGCCCCAAAAAATAGTGAGACCAATTCTCGTGCATTACATCATGAGTAGTTGAGCGCTGATGTGGTATCACATGATTCGTTGCTTTTCAGATCAAAAGCATACATTTTGTTTAATTATGGGCAGCCAAATAACAACTATTGGACATTATATAAACGACTATTGGATATTCTATGTACGATTGGGTGCACGACTATTGGACCCCGCACGACTATTGGGCCCTCTCCCTAAAATGTTTTGAGTCGTGTGACAGTGGTAAGAAATTCAAGGAATCGGGTCTGTCAAAAAAGAAATATATAATGTCGCACACAGCAAAGCCAGGCGCGCGTTCTGCGTTTTAATCAGCGTGTCGTGCAAGGTACCTCGGCCATTTCCCCGCCTATTCACATCACAAAAATGCATGCCCACATACCATCGCCTTATGCATGCATCCCTTTCCTGCGCGCCCATAACGGTTCTTGTCAGGGTACTATTGCGTGTGCTGCAGGTTTTTTTTTGTTTTATGTGCCTATTTACTTTTTTACAATGATTTTTTATTCTTTTTTACTTTTAAGTTTCAAAATTAAATGTGTCCATAATTTTTATTTTACATTTGATTTTTTTTTTAAATATAATATAATGTTTTTTAATTTTAGATTTAGTTTTTTTTCTATATAATATAATATTTTTATTTTTATTACATTATATTTTTAATATATAATATTTATTTATATAATAAAATATAAATATTAAAAATATAATGCAATACAAATAGAAATATTATATTATATAGAATAAAAACTTAAATTTATAAGTATATTTTAAATTTATAATTTTACAATATATATTATATTTTATTTTATTTAAAGAGTATTTTTATTTATTTAAAAGTTATTTTAATTCTTTTTATTTTATATAATATTGAAAAGTAATGATTTTTGGCTAAGATTTAAAGTGCTTGTGTTGGGAGGTAAATAATTTTATGGAATTAGGTAATTATTTTACTCCAAAAATATTTTGATGTGAAAAGGAATGAATCAATTTTTACCAGAGGGTTATAAAAGGGATAATTATTTTTCCTGAAGAGCATAAATCAAGATACATACAAGAAAAAGTGAAGATACATACAAGTAAAAAGTCAAGTGAATTTTTCCAACCAAAGAAGACTATTATTGAATTAATTTTCACAAAGACTAGGATTAAAGATTAAAATATTTAATTTGCCAAAAGACAACTAATTCAATAATAATCTTCTCTTTCAGCTATTTATTTTTAAGTTTCAAAATTAAATGTGTATAATTTTATTTTAGATTTATTTCTTTCTTTAATTATAATATAATGTTTAAATATATTATAGATTATGTAATAAAAATAAAAATATTATATTATATAGAAAAAAATCATATATATATATATATATATATATATATATATATATATATATATATATATATATATATATATATATATATATAATGTAATATTTATATTTGTATTTATAAATTTAGGTTTTTTTCTATAAACATAATATTCTAATAATATATAATATATAAACATTACATATAATTATATAATTTATAATATTATTATATCAATCTATAGTTTATTCTAATATTTATTACATTATATTTTTAATATATAATATTACATTATCTATAATATATTAAACATTATAATATACTAAAAGAAAAAAAGAAAAAAACTCAAATCTAAAATAAAAATTATACACATTTAATTTTGAAACTGAAAAATAAATAGCTAAAAAAGAGAATATAAAATTATTTTATATATTTTTTTAATAATTTAATATAATGTTTAAATATATTATAGATTATGCAATATTATATATTAAAATTATAATGTAATAAATATATATAATATTTTTATATAAATATAATTATATTAATATATATTGTAAAATTATAAATTTAAATATACTTATAAATTTAAGTTTTTATTCTATATATTATAATATTTCTATTTGTATTGCATTATATTTTTTATATTTATATTTTATTATATAAATAAATATTATATATTAAAAATAAATAAAAAATCATTGTAAAAAAGTAAATAGGCACGTAAAACAAAAAAAACCTGCAGCACACGCAATAGTACCCTGACAAGAACCGTTATTATGAGCGCGCAGGAAAGAGATGCATGCATAAGGCGATGGCAAAGGCTATCCAGCACCCAAAACGGCATGGGCATGCCGGATGGCTATGCCTGCATACTCTCTGACCGCCCGTGCAACTCTGCAGTCGTCAGACTCCGAGCTGTTAGACTTTGTATTTTATGTCAGATAAAAATGAACTTAATTTTCTTGTGCAAGGTGAAAAAAAAATTAGGCTGCCTTCCAATGTTTTCCAGTATCTTCTGGCAATCCGTTTTTGGTAAATTTTATAATTAATTTTAATTTATAGTTTTAAGAATAATTAATATTTTGAATGAATATAATTAGAATAAATTTTTCATTTCTAAATAATTATATTAGTTGGAGAGTATAAAATTATTTAAATACAAGTATGTTTATTTACAAAAAAATGATTTTTACATTCTTTTTAATTTTTACTAATAATAAATTATAAAATTATGTGAATTATTAATTTTTCTGAAATCACATAATGATTAATTATGTTACTAAATTAAATAATTTAAAATGATATTTAAATGTAATAGAAAAATTTTAATATAGAGTGTGAAAGTTTAATTTCGAAAACAAATAAGATGTAATTATAGATTTAACATCTTACATTTATTATTATATATAAAATTTGATATAATATAAATTCTACAATTATAAATAAATCTATAATTAAATATTAAATATACATAAATATCAAATATGTATACCTTTGTAATATAATTTTTTTTTCAAAATATATTTACTAATTTACATTCTATTAAACATTATATACTAATAAATATAAATATAATATATTTATAAAATAAACATAACAAGATAATAAGCATATAAATATTAAACATATATCATCAAATAATAAATATAAATAAATATTGAATTTATAATTTTACAATATAATAATTTATTAAAATATATTTAAAAATTTACATTATATTAGATACTATATAATAAGAAACATAAATATTTATATGCTTCATTTATAAAATAAATATAATTGCATAATAAATATATAAACATTCTACTATAAGTATATTACACCTCATATATTTAATTTAAATATATAATTTTATAATACAATATTTCAATAATAATATATAAAGATAAAATTTTACTCTTTTAGTTTTAAACTTAAATTTTAATTTGGAATTATTTTAATTTTGTGTCTATTTAAAGTAAAATTACAATAATATGTAACTATATAAGCCCCCCTCTTCTCTCTCCCTCTACCTATCTCTCCCCTTTTCTCCCCCTCCCTCTCTCTATCTCTTGCCATCTCTCCCTCACTCCCTATCCCCATATCTATCTCTCTATCCTACCTCTCTCTATTTGTCTATCTCTTTATCAGTCACTTTATCTCTCCCTCTCTCTCTATATATCCTTATATCTCTATCATTCTATTGATGTATCTCTATATCCCCCTCTCCCTCTTCCTCTATATCTTTCTCTTTCTTCCTCTTTATCTCCCTCTCTATTTTAAAAAAAACACTTTATCTCTCCCTCTCTATTGTAAAAAGAAACACATTAGTGTATTGATAATGGAACTTAATTATTTGTCTAATTGTCTTCCTCATTATCAGATGCATTCCACAAATATATTGAAAAAAATAGACCAAAATTTTTCATAATTAACATTTGCTTCGGCGTACCCTTGCACACTTAATGAACCCTCCCATATTCATTGAAAACAGCGTATAAATAAAACCCAAAAAAATAATTTTGAACCTACATACAGTTTAGGAGCTACGGATATACCTAACTATGTGGATCCTTTCCGTGAAGTTTGATATTTTGTATTTGAAAGACAATCTTTAAATTCTTCTCAACTTTGACCAGTAGATGAGGGAAAAAAAATCAGACCAAAAATAAAATAGAAGTAAAGCCCTAGAACGTGTCAATCGTATTTATTTGACATTATTCCTCTTTTCCATCCGCACTTACAACTGTATCTACCAAAGTGTATGAAAGGTTAAAAATACCCGCAATAATTGAACTCCAGACAACACGGGGAGGTCCCTTCTGCTGATTAGAAGACAACCAGATTTCCGACAAATCTTTCTTTATTGCTGATGAGGAGACAACCAAATTTCTGACAAATCTTTCTTTATGTCGCATCGATAAATTTGTGCGGTGTTGGATGGGTCGTAGCTATTTTATTTAACTTTATTTAATCCTCTTGTTAACTATTCCTTCCTATCAATGACAAGGTTAACCGTTATAATGATAGGACGTCCCTGTTTTCCAAAAGTTATCCACACAAAAGAATCTTTCATGAATAACTTCACGTACGAAAATTGACTGCAGTTGTATTCTCTAACCTAAGCAACTCCGGACGTCTCCCCTGTTATTATCGACTTCCGCGACATATTGTGGGTGATTTGGTAATGTGTTGAGTAAATTTAATAAAACCACATCAATATTACACTATTTCTTATTGGAAGTGATAGACAATGTCAATAAAATCTCTATCATTCACATCCATTGAATATTTAAAATTGAAAGGCATCTATCTGGGACCCATTGGATTATCTTGGAATATCATTTCAATTTATACTGTCTACTTCATCTATCAATTAAAGTTTCAATTATCATTCATGTTTTTTTGGTTTCATCCAAGGGTGAAAAGTAATAAGACAAATGGTCTCATCGGTAAGTATAATTATATTACTAATTATCTACTGTCTAATTATGTTACTGTTTATTTGATAGAGTAAAATTTGTAATTTATTTTGATTTTTTCAATAGTAAATTTTAAATTATGATTTAAAATATTGATATAAGAATAGTTATATAGAAGTATTATGTACATTGGTACAACAATAGTTTATTGTATTGAAAATTTTAAAATTGGTAATAAAGTTTATGTTTATAAGCATATGCAATTGAGATTGTTGCTCTATTATAAATAATATACAACCCAGTTAACTTTCAAACATTTTGCAATTATAGAGACTAGCCACTTTGTGACCCTTGTTACAAAATGAGTTAAAACTATTCATTTTTAACATGGGTGTAATTTTTTTGAATAAACAAATTGTTGTTGTAATATGGGAGAGGACCAAGTAGATAAGTGCACTCAAATATTCATTATGATGTCGTAAAATAGATGTTTCTGTTTTTTGTTGTGCACAATTTTTTATCATTTTAGATCATACTCAATAATCTATCATCAAGATACATATAATAAGAAAGTAGAATTAGAATGAAAAACTTTAGTCCTAACTAACTAAATAGAGGGAGGATGATGGGTGAAATAGGAACCAAGAGACAAATAAAAGATATTAGATTAATACAAATCAAAAGAGGGAAAAAGAAGACCATCAACTCTTAAAATTAAGGGAGTTAAGAATAGAAATAAAAAAAGATGTAAAATATTGAAATAAATAAATTTGAATGAAATTATCTATAAAGGTGCGCGTGTGTGTGTAGAATCCACTCTAGGGAAGATCCTAAAATGGTTGAATCTAGAAAGAAGGATTTCACAGAGGAAAATCTTAGCTTAGTAGTCACACTTTAGGATGTGGTCGATGTTGAAGTGCTTGAACATAATTCTCTTCTAGAACAAGAACCTTTAGGGTAGGTACTTGATGTATGCCAATAAGAAAAGGTATGAAACAATCAACTATCTAGGAAAGCATCTAAACTCTAGTGCCTTTATTTTGAGTAAACAATGTGTATCACAATGCATCAATTATAGAGGGTATTATGCATCAATCATGAAAGGTTATGAGGGACAACTTTTCACAGGTTATGGATTTTATTTTCACACGTAATTTTAAAGGAACCATCAAAACAATCACAAAGATACCTATGGGTCAATATAAAGTTTAAAGCCACAACCAACTAAAGAGGATTGTCATAAAGGGAAAAAAAGGAAGACAAAAAAAGATAGTCTTATCCATGAGTATCTAAGACCACGACAAAGGAAGTGATAAAGATAACAAAGGATAGTCATAATAAGTAGTCAAGGTTTTGAAGAAGGATACTCTTAATGACTACCATGAGGAGTAAGGATAGTCTTTGACTATGATAAAGATAAACATCATTCACCAAAACCTAGGACAATCAAATCAAGAAATGAGGTTAGTCATATAAATAAAGGGTAAAATCTTCATGGGCAATTGAAAAGAGCAAAGGTAGTGGCAATCAAGGGTTCAATGGCCACTGAAACATGAGGTTAGGATATAAGAGATTCCTATCACCTAATCATTAATTCAAGATCATGGAATCACCACAGTGAGAGTCATGTCAAGATGCATAAAAAGAGCTTTCAAAAGCATGACAATATAAAGAGTGAGACCAGTCCCGATTGGATACCTACAAACCTTAACCATGGACATATGAATCTTTTCTACTTTTTTCCAGCATATCTTACATTAATTGATTTTATTTCCTATTTGCTATTGCTAGAAGGTATAGATGTATTGTAGTTGAGAAACTATATGTACAAAACCTCAAGTCAACTTTTGATTAGAGGTATAATCAAGGACAAAGAACAAGGTGAGGACAATGCAAAATTGTAGATAAATATAGTGAGTCACTATGAGGAATCTATGGTGAATTTTATTGTACAGGTCTAGTAGAATCTAATGTGACAGTGATGATTCTAATGATGAGATAAATCCATTGAATGACTATCCTGAAGAGGAATCTAACATTGAATATGAAATTCAAAGTAAGGATTCCTTTGAGTTAGGGTGAATGCAACAATAAGGGGTATGATATTTTGAGATCAATAAATATGATCAAAGATGGGAATACTATAGACCATCTTACTTTCCCTCATAATTCTTAGAAGACTTGGAGTTGGACCATCATCTAGGTTATAATTTTATGTGATAATTCTCATTAGGGTTTCTAGATTCTCTCATTTTCTACTACTTAGAATGCCAAATGAATGATTTATTAACTTGAGGATTTTTTAACTATGAAATCTATGAAGTATTCCACATATGGTACAAGAGAATGAGTGTTGAATTCAAAATATTTGCATCTTTCTTGATTTGAGAATGTCATAACCCAATTTTATTGCATATTTCTTATAATATGGTAAATTAAATTATTGAAGAAATTCAATATATATTAAATGGAAATTTTAAATTCTCAAAAATAAATTGAAAGCAGTTGATTGATTTTGATTATGCGATCTTTTGAAATTATCTTATATGTTATCAAGAATTGAACGTTACTGATAAATTTTGCAAGTGCAACTATGTGCAATTGCAAGGTGACAGGTTGAAGGATGAGAGGATAGTTGAAGTAGGATTGTTTAGATAGATCAAACAGTAAGGCAAATAGAATCTGGGTGCACACACCACAAATGGCATACTATCTTGCATTTGGACTATTTTGCATATATAGAACACAATTACATGATTTGAATTGTCTCAATGATTGAAAATGAATGGTAGTTTAAATTGTCTACCTAAATTCTATGTTTTGAGAATTTGGAAGAAAATGAAAGTATGCATTACATGAATATATATATATATGTATATATATATATACATGTATGTAAATAAATGTGAATACATACATATATATTTATATAAATATATATACAAAATGAAGAATGAACATAGTAAATATGAATGAAGTCATATAAATACATACAAATATATATCTATACATCGATATATTTATTATATAAATACATATACATATTTATACTCCTATTGAAATTGAATTTCATAACTAATAATATCCCAAATCAGACTATTTGAAATCAAATGAAAATCATGAAGGCATCCCATGAAGGATGTGGTTTTCCATAACCATAATGACAATATTCGAATCAAGATAGTGACCAGTAGCAAAGGCAATAATTTCATAATGACAATACCCAACAACATGCAAATAATGTTTCCATTTTTGAATTCATAACCAAAGGAAAAAGCACAGCGAAAGGGATTCAACTAGCTCAAAGGAAAAAAACAAAGAAAAGAGCTCGTGAAAGGGAAAAATCTCAGGGAAACTTCACAAAAGCTTGATTTTGAAGGTAAATCGATCTCTTTTAGAAATAGGTTTGATTTTATTATCATTCTTGAAACATGCTAGAAGTATTCCTTCATTTTATCGAATGATTCAATAGCATAGTAAAATTTGAGTTCTCTATATGTGTTTGAAATGACCTTGAGCCGGATGTATGTGTATTGTAGACCACCTTGTGGGGTCGCATGACCAACGACCTGCCTTGCATGAATACTTGTAGTGTAGAAAATTGTACGCTCTTGAATAAAGAGGAAATTTCACACTCAATTTAGACCTATTTTGGCACCCTTGCATTAATTACCCTTTAAAATCACCATTTATAGGTCCCTAAGACCCATTATTTCAGATCTCAAGGCTCATTTCACCTAAAAATCCCATAAAATAATTTAAAACACCAAAAATCCTGAAAACCCACCTCAAAAAGCTAAGGTGGGACTCATTCGCGACCTTGGGAAAATGACTCCCCTTAGGTGAGACCCATTCGCCAAGGGTGGCGAATGAGTCCTATTTGGGGTCTTTTTCAATTTTGAGTGGGAAATTCACCATTTTAATTCAATTTTTTGGTGAATGTCAACACTTGATATCTAAATAATGGTCAATTAGGTGTTAATTCCTATATAAGCAAGTTTCTAAGCCATTTTTATCATATTCTAAGCACTTTAAGCTAGAATTTTCAAGAGACAAGTATCAAGAATCTTCAAGCAAGCTTCCACAAGAGCATTCCAATTCCAAAAGCAAGCAAAGTTGAAGTCTTGGAGCATCATTAAAGTATTTTTGTAGGAATTCAAGCTCACTTTCCATCAAGATCAAGCATTGTCAAGGGTTGATTATGGTTTCCTATGGTGAATCATGATGGATTCTACATTGGGGAGATGCAACTAGCCATCAAGCCAAACCTAAAGACTTGTTTCCTAAGTGATTCCATCCTCCATTATCACTCTACATTCAGCCTAAGGAAGGTACAAGCACCATTAAATCTCATTTAGGGAGGTTAGAGATCTTCTCAAGTGAGTCATCCATCTTCATATTTCCATTCTTGCATCATATTCTTGCATATTAGAATAGGATTGCATCATGTTTTAGATTTTCTAGTCTTAGACACACTTAAGACTAGGGTTTTCATGCACATTTCATTATCTCCATCAAGGTTTAATTACCAAACTAGGGGTTTGAACAAGGAAAACCCCCATTAGAAAATCAAGTTATATTATATTTTGTAGGTATTTTCGCAAGCTTAGGTTGGAAAGAAAGAACAGGTGTTGAAGTGGGGATCAAAAATGCCAATTCCTGAAAAAGTGGAGTGAGACTAATTTTCCAAGAGTGGTGAATGAGTCCCATTGTAGCTATTTTCCAAAAAAAATTGTATATTCTGATACCATTTTTCTTGAACTAGACTTTCAGACAAAAACCCAAATCTGGGATTGATTCATCCAAGTTGGCTCAAATGAGTCCCATTTGGTCAAAAAGTTAGAATCTTTAGTGATTCAGAGTTGTTTCCAGTCACTTCAAGGTTTCTAGGTGCACATCATTCATTTCAGTACCTTTCTGTTCTATTTTGTTTACATTTCTAAGGCATTTTCTAGGTTATTACATTGAACTAGGGTTTTACATTTCATCTTACATATCATTATCTTTTCCAAGTTTAGGCTTGGTGGTGAACCCCTCATTACATCATATTTAGCCCCTAAGACAACCCTCTTGCAATATATCTTTCTCTTTTGAGATCTCAAGGGTTTTTTCTTGAGTGAAAGTTAGTGAAAGATTCCCATTTTGGTCCTAAACCCTAAAGGTGAAAAGGGCTCCAATTTTCACCTTTCAATACTATTAAAGTTTAGAGACTTATTGGCTAACTACAGAGCTAGGATGAGGCTTAGAGCCTTTAATAATTTAGCTATCATTTGATCTTGCACGATGGTGCTAGCCATACAATGGCTATCATAATTTCATTCTGAATGATTGTGTAATTTAGCATAGATTAACCTTGAAAAGGATCGACTATTGATCCTATGGGAGGGACATGATACCTTGCACTTCACTTTATAAATATTGATACTCATTATAGGATGGGCCAATAATCGCAAATGGCTTAAACAAATCTATAAGAACATGACATATGCATGTATATTGTTGTTTTTATGAAGCCAACCACATTTGATAAGAGGGATGGAATAATTTTAAGTTTGAGATTCACCAAGCCTTTGTTTAGGTTCGATCTAAATGATTGATGGGCTAATCCATTAAATATATTACAAACATATTTCTACATGTTGAATATATATATATATATGGTGTAAAACCAACAAGTCTATATGGGCATTTTTGAGTATGATCCATGTTTAGCTAAGGAAGAAATGTATTAGATGTATATAAGAAGTAGTTGTTGTGTGTGTAAAATTTGGATCAAATTTAATAAAGATTCAACACATGTTAATAAGACATTAAATCGAAAAAGCTGTAAAAGAAAGACAGAATAATGCAAACCGTAATCGCAGCTTCTCGAAACCATCTTATCCTCCTCTAACTTCAGCATTTTGTTGCTTTGAATGGCTCTCAGATCAGCAGGTAGAGCTCAACAAAATGACAGCATGAAGAATGAGATAATATATAAAAATGCATAATATGTCAAAAATGCAAGAAAGCTATGCTAAAAGGAGAAATATTGTTGTGATATTAAAACTAATATGCATGCAAATGCTGGTGAAAATATGGCTATGTAAATGAGTATACGAAGTGTGTGTATGTGAGCAATTATGCAGAATGTAGGTGGATTATTAACCAAGGCTTGGATTAGCACGTGCTTTTATAGAGTTTTCGAACGAGTTTGATTGGCTGAATCGATCGACGGTCTGGATTAAGCTTGTTTCGAACGAACGACGGGAGATTTTCAAAAGTGGAGAGAAGAATGGAAGGTTTCCCTTCTCTTCGAATTTTGTCATTGAGTTTCGAAGGAAAACTTCCATTTCGAAGAATAAGATATGAATTTAGAAGGGTGAGTTAGCATGAGTTAGAATTTTAGGAAGTGGAACCGATAATGGAAAGCCACATAATTAAATAATTTATTTAATTATGTTTTAAAATGGAAAAAGGGTGAGGTGGAAAATATTAAATAAAAATATTTAATATTTTAAAATTAAAAAATGGGATGGAGAATATTCCATTATTTAAATATTAAAATATTTAAACTTTAGAATAGAATGATAATTAAATGTAAATAAATTATAAAAATTTATTTAATTTAATCAAGCGAAAGGTAAAAGATGAGATGAAGAAGATATTACATTATTTAAATATTAAAATATTTAAACTTTAGAATAGAATGATAATTAAATGTAAATAAATTATAAAAATTTATTTAATTTAATTAAGCGAAAGGATGGAAATGTTAGTAATTAATTTAATTAAAGGTAGAAGAATTGGAAAATGAACGATATAAATAAATAATTAAATTTATTTATATGTAGATGACTTTAGGGGAATTAATTAAATAAATCATATTTAATTAATTAACAAGCTTAATCATGACCATTTTTGGACATATACATTTTGCCCCTCTTTGAAGTGATGTGTAAAACACATTGCTTCAAAGAAAATAAGATTTTTTTACCCCTGATGTGCTTTGGATACTTCTGTTGATGATGCCCCCTTGGGAGGTAAATCACGGATGGAAGGGAAAGTGGTTTAACTCATGACAGAAAAATAAATTTCCATTTTGAAAATGAAGTCACATTTAACCCTTGGTTGACCTTTAAAAGGTAAAAAGGTTGAAAAAGACAAGTCATTTGCACTTTTGACTGTGGTGAAACTATAGCTCTGAGAGTGACATCGCGACATGGAGATTCCATATCATCACCATCGATTCGAGAGATCGCGCCGATACCAGAGGCCAGCAACGTACAGACCATCGGTGAGTCGATCTAACCCCCTGTGCTTTCAGATTTTTTCATTTTGAATCAAAATTTTTCAAATTTTCTGCGGATTTAGTTTAAGATTTTACGTTTGTGCACATATAGTAGATTTTAGGCGCTTTCAAAAAAATAGGCGCGCATATAGTAGAAACAAACGCGCATAGGGTATAGATGTTTGAATGTCATAGGAAAACCAGTTTAGCGCATCTCGTAGAAACTAGCGCGCATATGGCGAAGATTCAAAAATTTAGGGATAGAGCGCATATAGGGAAAATAGACGTGCATATGGGAAAGCGCACATTCAGAAAAAATAGTGGCACTTTTGATGAACAGATTGGCGCATACAGGAAAACGCACATACGGTGACTGTTTTAGCGCATATGGTGAAAACTACGATGCATATGGTAAAGCACGCATTCTGTAAAAAGAATAGCGCATCTAGTAAATAGCCAAAATGAATGTTGTGATGAAAATGATAATTTTGTATTGCTTCCTTAGTCAATAGATAGGTAAATTGTAATGTCATCATGTTAATATGGATAAAAATGATAGGAAAATCGACTGATCGATTGATAACCTTGCTTCCTAGGATAGAAAATAAGGAGTAGATGAAACTGATATGACTTCTGATAAATTTGCTTCCTGTGATAGAAAACAAATAGTAATAGATAGTAGGATAGATGTGATATGATATCCAGCTTGATAGAGGTGATTTGATTTGATTGATAGGACTGATTGTGTGATATGGGTCATTGATGTGAGTCATTGATATGGATCTGATATAGGTCACTAATATAGGTTACTGATAGATATGAATCTGATTTTGATCTTATGTGATTATGATATGATTCTGATGGATGATCATTGTGATGAAAAATAGGAGGTTTTCAAAAACCTCCAGATTAGGGAGCGACATTCAGCGGGATGGGATCAGATCCCTGAGTTGACCCCCGCTGACAGAGCAGTGATTGACGCTTGCGGTTTGAGACCCTTATTGGCGATGCCGTCGATTAGGGTCAACAGAGGATTGCTGACATCACTAGCAGAGAGATGGCACTCGGAGCACAACACCTTTCACATGCTGACCGGTGAGGTGACAGTGACTCTTGAAGATGTGTACAGGATCCTAGGCATTCCAGTTGTTGGAGCCCTTATGTATTATGATCACAAGGAGATTGGGGGTACAAATGCTCTGAGGAGAGTGTACAGAGACGTGAGGATAACCGGGTACTGGGTACCATGGGCAGACTTTCACGGATATCTAGCCTTGCCAGGAGTTTTAGGTGCTTTCATTGGAGGTCTCCTTTGTCTGGATCACTGGGTGAAGGGATTGTCAGTAGGCTAGGGCAGGATTCTCGAGCAGATGATACTACAGTCGAGGAGGTATGCATGGGGGAGCTGCATGTTAGCTCACCTCTATCATGATTTGCACCAGGTAGTTTACAGAGGATCCTCCAGTTTGTCTTGTGGGGTTACCGTGCTACAGATCTGGGCCTGGGAGCATTTTGCTGTGACGAGGCCGGCATGCCCCAGAGTGAGGGCACAAGGCAGGCCATATATCTACACGTATTCTGAGTTCCTTACCCAGCCCAAGTTGGGCAAGGTAGATTATTGGAGACGACTTCTGGATGATATAGATACGGTCATATGGCGACCATATTTGGACTGTGAGCCATGGGCTACTGATGACATAGAGATGCCCTATGTCTGTATTTTGCAGTTTCTGATAGGGAGGAATCCCTTCATTTTGGAGAGATTTTTGGTATTGCGGGTGCAGAGACAGTTCGGATTTACGCAGGGGATGCCGCAGGGGATTGCTCATTATGCGCGGAGCAAAGATGAGGCTGGATGGGGGCCGTGTATTGTATATCAGGCTGCTTATATAGAGTACATGACCCTGGCACTTGAGGTATGGGTGGACAGACGAGACATAGTTGAGGCTGGGATGTCCGATGAGTATGCTGCCTATTTCCACACGCATCCCTTTCCATGATTTACCAGTTCGGATGAGCCAGCACTGATTTTGAGAGTACCACCACCTAGAGTAGGTGGACAGGAGGATGTGGCCAGCGATGAGTAGGGAGTAGTTGGAGGAGAGGAGGTGGAGATTGGAGAGGAGGAGGGGTCAGATGATGATGATGAGGGAGACGATGGCAGGGTGGGAGGACCTGCACTGGGGGGCTGGATATCCTGAGGGGCGTGCAGATTTTTTGGCGACCGAGGACAGGGATAGGGAGGCGGACAGTGATCCGGCTGGCCTCTTCCTCACAGCAGGGACAGATAGCCACTCTTTAGGCTCAGGTGCAGACATTGTAGGGGCAGCAGGGTCAGCTACAGAGTCAGTTGTCGTAGGCACATGCTATTATTGTGCAGTTACAGACACATCTTGCTCAGGCACAGGCACAGGCACAGGTACAGGTACAGGCACCTACCCCGGACCCACAGTTAGCTCAGGTGATCGCCGAGAGGGATGCATTCAGGTGACGGGTAGTAGAGGCTGAGGGCGTAGCTCAGAGACTGATGGGCACTGTAGAGAGTGCATCATTGCGAGAGGCCATTGTAGAGGGTATGGAGATGACCAGGGAGGCTGAGTATTACAGGGTTAGATACAAGGAGCTATGCCCTCCAGAGCGTAGAGAGCCATACTCGTGATCCCACAGCAGGACCCGGAGCAGATCACAGACACATACCCAGAGCAGGGGAGTGACAGGGCCACGGCAGGATCTAGATGCAGGCACCAGTGGCAGATCACCTCCCTCTGGACCAACACCATCAGGAGCATCCACTAGCTAGATTTTTTAGTGCAGAGCATGTATATGCCATTTTTGTATTGGACATTGTAGTTTCATTGGACACTTGGACATTTATATCATTTTTGATGAGTGATGATATGCAGCGGCGATGATTATTTGGATGATGATGTGATATTCATTTTTGATGTGATGATATGATATGCATTGATGTCTATATGTGATGGATTTTGTTATGCATGTAAATGAGCTGATGACTAACATGATATGCAGGATGGTTTGATTTATGATGTGTTATTATGATTATGATTATCTGATGATGTGTACTAACAATGTCATGCAGATGAATTGCCTATGATGTGTATTTTTAAATTTTGTATGAATGTTGTGTTGCAGATTATGATGGGATGGAAAATGGTATGATAAAATGAAATGGTATGGAATGGAATGTGAAATTTAGATGGAAGATTAGATGAAATGAAAATGATATGAAATGTAATTGGAATTGTTAAATGGTATGATATGAAATGTTATTATTTTAAATGAGATGATATGAAGTGATAAATGGATATGAAATGAAATGAAATGAAATGACATGATAAATGATAAATGATATGATGTGAAATGAGATGAAATGAAATGATAAATGAAATGACCTGATAAATGATAAATGATATGATGTGAAATGAAATGACCTGAAATGAAATGCAATGATAAATGATATGAAATGCAATGAAATGATAAATGATATGAAATAAAATGAAATGAAATGATAAATGCTATGAAATGATATGATAAATGATAAATGATATGAAATGCAATGAAATGATAAATGATATGAAATAAAAATGATAAATGATATGAAGTAAAATGATAAATGATATGATGTGAAATAAAATGATAAATGAAATGCAATGAAATGATATGATGTGAAATGAAATGATAAATGATATGATGTGAAATGAAATGGAATGAAATGCAATGATAAATGATATGAAATGATATGATAAATGATAAATGATATGAAATGCAATGAAATGATAAATGATATGAAATAAAAATGATAAATGATATGAAATAAAATGATAAATGATATGATGTGAAATGAAAAAATAAGTTTATCTTAAGCAAATAAAGTAATCAAGGACATAATAATTAATTAATGATTAATTAATTATCAAGCGATGTCCTAATTACTTCAACACACCACCTTAAGAGCAATTTATGGAGAAGCTAAAACCCCTAATGACGAATATAATGTTGGATGCATGGATGGGTCTTGACTACAAGGCCTGATGAGGTACCCTTGTGCAAACAAATGAATCTCTTATAAACAGAGAAAATGATGAAACCACATGGGGAAAACTCCTCTCCAAAAGAGAGAAAATAACTACACTAGTGAAAGAAGGATTAAAGGATGACTATATATGACCCCCAAGGACTACTTTTGTTACACAAGTGCAATAGATTTCCCCCAAATAGGAGAGATAAAATGAGGATATTAATCCCCCCATAAAGAAAGAGATCCTATACCAATGATGAATGCCTAAAGACAACATAATCCATTGCCTGCAAACAACATTTATCCCCTTAGGAAGAATTAGATCTACTAGTGATCAAGGAGAAGCCAATCCAAAAGGATGGGTGAATAAAGAATCCAAATCCAAATTATGTGTGGGATCTAAAAGTGATCAAGTGTCTACATGTCGGAAATAGATGAAGTCAATCCAAAAACCCATGAAGACTGATGTAGAACAAGCTAAAAAGATGATGAAGATGATGGGCCAACAATGAAGATGTGGCTATCAACAAAGAGGAGATGAATACATTTCTCAAGGTAATCCTCTAGATCTACAATATATGAATCTACAATAAGGTCGATATGTCTACAAGATACAAATAACAAGTAGTTGTGTCTAGAAGAAAATGGATGTATTGTTGTATTGAACTGATAGGGGCTAAAGTTGTGGCGATTCCAAGTTGACCAGGAATGATAGAAGATGAAGATGTAATCTTCATCTAAAGAGGGAACATGGAGAGAAGTCACTAAAACTTTGGAACATGAAAGAAATATGATACACTCAAGCTCCCCTAAAGTGTCATCATCAAAGGGTATGGAATATACATCTGCAAGAGGAATGAGACAATCTACAATAGGATCCTTTAGATATGGAGAGATATGAGGGTCTTCATGGATTTGAGCCCAAAGTTGAGTCTAAATTTTTTGGGGATAATCAATGTCTAGTATAATACATATAGTGTCAAGATCAACATTAGAACATATAACCCTACAACATGATGACTAATAATAATCCATGCTAAATAACTCCCAAGTGTGTCTTGTGTAGGTATGAGTCCATAAAGATAAGGAAAACTATCAAGCCACCTAAGATGTGTCACGATGTTGTTTCAACAAGACTCATAGTTATCCTTTTTCAGGATGACCATAAAAGGATGAACATAAAAACCTATGATACTTACTCAAATGATATAATTAGAGACTAAAAACATTAATGCATGTAAATCAGATCAAATGAATTCATCTCTAGTAAACCAATCCTTTCTAGTTGCCAAAACATCTAAGTAATTAATAGAAATGTACTTGAATAAAAATAACTAGGTTAGATTTTGGAAAAAGTGCATAAATGGATCTAAAGAGCTTTAAAATACCTTTCCAACGCTGCTAGAATCATGAAAATTGGAAATATAAGAAAATATTATGAGCTCAAATGTAAAAAATGAAGATATAAATTTGATTGAGAATAAAATAAACCATTTAAAAAATATGATGTTGAGACCCAGACTAATGGAAAGTGCTTAGAATTATCTTTTTGATGATATCTTGTTTTCTCGATTTCAACATCGTATGCCCAAGTTATGCCAAACAAAAAAAAACTTCTCCTTTTGGGAAAATGGGGTCTAGGAGGGGGGCTTGAGGGTACATCATATGGATTGCGTACTATTGATGTCAACATGTGGTCATGTTGATGTCAATGAGTATTCCTTAGAATATTATTCTCATTGGCAAAAAACTAGTCACCAAAAAATACAAGATGATGAAATATCCCCTTCGAGATTCCCTGAGATGTCAAAAAGTTTATCACCAAGCGAGATCGCGGATGGCAAAATATTATTATAAAAATAAAATATTCTAGTGATTTTGAGATAAAAAACTTGAGAAATGGTTGTCCAAGGATGCCAACCAACGGTGAGTTAGTGTCAGAGTTTTAATATGTGGCTAGAAACTTGGGACGTCATAGGTGATCTAGGTTTTGTTTCCAGATGAAAGGATCAATATGGAGGTGAGTTAAAGATGCTTCTAGAGGGTTGATAAGTTTTCAGGAAGCAATAAAAAAGATGAAAATTGTGTGGCTAATAAAGTCATCACAAAGTAGGGAGTTTGGTTAGAAAATATGTCATTGGTATACGTACTATTGACTACTAGGGTACTACATGCATAGTACCCTGTGCAGAGAAAAAACCCTCTATTTTTTTTATTTTTTCCATTTTTTTTAATTCAATTTTTTAAAAACTATAGATTTGGAATAAAGCTTGTAATCGTACCCACATAGAAACCTATGTAGCAGTGGTTGTACGTATTTTTTTATAAAAGTCCCTATTGCTACTTTGTTTTGCTCCAAGATGAGCCAATTTTTCCCTCAAGGTTAAATCTCTCAAAATTTGGATAAGAATTCATAGATCTATTACTTTGATACCATGTTGGAGTTGATTGTGAACCCCACAACTCCTAGAAAACACCTACAATCAAAACACCTATTACAAATGAGAGATCAAAGAAAATAATTTGCTACATGACTAAGAGAGAAAATATTAATCCATAAAATCATCTAATATGCCTTTTGTATCAAATATTGAATATGCGGATGCATGATTATCAATCCTTATAAAAGAAAAAAGAAAACCCTAGATGAGGATTTGATTAGATTGTGACAAGTGTCTTAATATCATGCAATGAGACAACATGACTTATATTTAGCCCAATCTAATAATAAAAAAGTACTCCTATGTTTAGCTTAAGTGGATAATGTAATAAGGTACCTAATAATTAATTAACAATTAATTAATTATCAAGTGATGTCCTAATTACTTCAACACAGTCTTATACATGAACATTCATATTCATAATGATAGTCATGTGAAGTGACATGAAGAACAAAAGAAGCTTTGAAAAGGTGATAGTCATGTAGAAGAATAGAAGACATGATAGTCTGTTAGTAGTTCTCATGTCATTGTGATGAGCTTAGCAGAAGGATACTATGAAAGTGTTTGAGGAAGGACATAAGAGTTTGTAGAGGTTGTGAAATCCAAAACCTTATTACACAACCATTATAATAAGAAAGCATAAAGTTAAATCTAGGGATACAAAGCCAAGAATCAAATAGCAAGAAGGCCATGTAAATGACATACACAAAAAATTGTGTATAGAGGATAAACATGAGATATATAAGAGGAACACCAAAAGGGCAACATATAGACCTTTAAGTGACAATATGATAGTTAAGGTATTGAACCCTATATAAGATGTCTTGAAAATAAGAAGAGATGACTTATATGGAAATCCTAAGACATTGAATAGGGGATGAGAATGTTTCAAGTGTTCTATAGACCTAATCATACTCAATAGATTTGCTATGAAGGTTTGAGCATAAATGTATGGAAAGAGCTAAGGCTTGAGATAAGACAATCTATATAGAACACATAACACTACATGAAAAAGTATTTAGTATTGAAAGAGATAGAATTAAATATCAAAGGATAATCCAGTGATGTATGATAGGATATTCCAAAGTCAGAGCTTCATGAAGTTGTATCATTCCTATTCAAACACCAACATGCTATGCACAAATGAACAATGGAAGGAAATGGTGACAAATAGTGGATAAGAAAAAATTAATGAACTAAAACATGTGATAATCTAGCCCTTGAAGTTCTTCTATGCCTTCGAGATATTGTTGGAGATTTCAAAGCTTTCACCCATATCCTATGAACATGGTATAAGGGTTTTGGTAGTTTGGAGAGGTGGAACATAGTAATGAGCAGTTGGAGGACATCTAGGGGGGAATTTGAACACAAATGGATATCAAATTGAAGGAATATATGAGTTGTTGAGGATATATAGGGAGTAGTTGATCAAGTTACCTTTTTCCTAATGCCACTTAGAAAATTTTCTAGCAATTAAACAAGGAGGAGACCTTTTTTAGCACCCAAGATGGATTCAAACCAGTCAACATAAGAAAAGGAAGAAATATTACTTGCTTCTAATGTGTCCTACTTTCTCTCCAAAATTGGATGAAGAAGTGGTACTCCTAGATTAATTTTTTAGTCAGTTGTTGCATTTTTGACTAAGTATTGCAACTTGAGAAAGTTCTCTCTAGTCATCTACTATACTATAACTTAGAAAATCAATCTTGTTACTAAAATAGCATTGTAATACTCAATTTTCAAGCAATATCATAATATTTGTAGACTATTTGTAGACTATGACTGTTTTATTGTGTGAAATGTATTGATTGATGAATGTTTTATGAATTACATGTAATTCTTTTAATATTTATCTCATTCTATCACCTTTAGGTAGAAGAAACATATGTTTTTGTAAGTTGCAAGTTGTGTAATTTTTTCAAATAGTGATTTATGTTGTGAAAAACATCTCATTTCCTTCAAATTTTTTAGGTAGAAGAAACCTAAAACTTCTTGCAAAATACTGATGCATGTAAATGTATGGAAAAACTTGAGGTGTAAAGTTAAGCTAGTTATTGAACAATTTTGTATCTTAAAACAACAGTTTAGGTTTTAAAGTAAATTGGTGCATCACCTTGTTAACTCGTAGGTTTCATTCCATACTCTTTTCTCAACAAACCGCAATAGGATAGATTAACATATATCATCATAAATTATCATCCTTTACAATTTCACACTATGTTTGGCTCCCTCCTAAGTGCATTTTCTAATTATGCTTATAAACTACATGTTTAATTGCCATTTTTGGGAAACTAAGTTAAATCTAGGAAATTAAATTAAATATTTATTTAACAAATATTTAAAAAGCTAAAAGAGGTTGAACTAGGGAACCCACACCCCTATCCCACCTAATCAGGCCCTAGATCTAGATTTTATTGTTACCCTCAATATGTTCATAAATCTACAATCAATTGTCGGCTTATCATAATGGTTAATATGTTATATAAATATAATTGTTTCCCTCTATTTGAATACTTAATGGAAATTTGATCTCTCAAGCAATCCTTAAAGGAAATTAAGGCAATTTCAAGAGCAATGATAAGTAGAAGATATACAACACTATTTCAAGTTAACTACATGTTTACAACATATCACCAAATTCAAATTTATGTTTTTTTTTTATTATGACCACTAACATTTGTAGGATCTTCAAGCATCCTCTAAGTTCTCCTTGTATGTGATGAGAAAAGGTGGCTTCAATCCTAAAAGGAATGCAGATCTAAGTGGTAACTTACAATAGTGTTATTTTTCATTCAATTTTATCCATTTTCCTTTACTCTATATAGAGTGTACGTTCTATATCATTATCATGATAACCATTTATGGAGATGGAAAGATCAAAATAGGCTTTGACTAAGGAAAGCCCCTATACATCACAATCCTCCTCCCGTTTTCCTTCTTGCAGGTTATAGGTATGAAGTGAATTCAAGTGGATAAGAGATCTCAAGGCCTAAATCCCTAGTTCAAGAATTCAAGCACCTTTCATCATCAAATTTGGGCCAGTTGTTACTTGCAAGCAAAATGTCAAACTTTGGAACCTGATCTTGATTGACAAAGACCTTCAGATTGTGATACATTAGTACATAATTTGAAACCCTAGAAATCATCATTTCTAGACTAGGGTGTCCAAGCTCCTATCTAGTCAATTTTGCACCAAATTCATATGTCAGGTTTCTCTCTCTGCACTTTTCAATTTTGCTTCATATTTTTTTCTCTACTCTAAGTTTTCTAAATTTTGTAATAGTGCATTTCTTTAAGCTCTTAATTTCCTAGTTTGAAACATTTCATTTATCAATTATCATCACATTCAATATCCCATCATCAACTAAAAGGGGGACCAAAACCCTAACCAGTTGTTTGGCTCTCCCTTGAGGACAACAACCAAATAGTCTCTTAGTTACTTTTGTGTCTCCAAATTTTTTATGGTGGAATGAGTGACTTAGGTTAAGTGTTTTCCTTAGATCCCATATCACCATCTCACATAGCATAGGTGAGATATCAATGGAACTAACCCTCTCTAGAGGTTGACTTCAACTCACCATGGTCCACACTTTAACAAGTCATCTCATTTGTCAATAGGTAGTTGAGTGATAACTCAACAAGGGTGCATACTTGATTGAAAATAATAAGAAATATAAATAAAGTCCTATTTTCTTGGAAGATAGCAAGAGATTCCATATTAGAAAATCATATTGGTTTTTTCCAACTATCTTGGAAAGCAATGTATTTGCAAGCTTGTCTCATGTGTGTTCACCTTTTATTATATTGTATAATACAAAAGAACCAAGGTGTTCTTATTTTCAAAGTTGTAATATGACTAGCCATGGAGGTGAACATACCTATGAATAACATACTAAGTCTCTCATAGGAGTAGAATCATAAAGAAAGAGACAAAATATTGTTGGTATAAGTAGCCTGATCATGCTATAGGTTAATATTTTGTCGCTTTGGTAACTACCATTCCCCCCCCAAAAAAAAAATTAATAGAAGAGTGAAGGAGGGTGGAGCCCCTCTTACAGGCTTCGAGAGGACCACCCCCTCACCCCTAAAGCCCATGGTGGGGAGCAATGCCCCCGAAACAAAAAATTCCCACATTTTATTTAAGGGAAATTGGTATCAATTCCCATTGTAAAATCAATTTAAAAAAAACTAATATTTGAAAACCACCCAAACAAATGACAATTTATGCTTACTACATATTGGAAGACCAAGAGAGTCATGCGGTAGAAGTTAATTCAACATGCATAAATGTAGTGCACAAGGGAACATAACAATCACATGAGAAGTTAGAAGAGCACACATTATCATGTAGATGAATGTGAACCATTGTGGATTTTTGAAGAACACACAATAACACGCAAAAGTTTTGTGGTTGTATTTTTACATTATGTTTAGAGCATACAACTATAACAATTTGTTGTAGATTAAATAAATTTTGTAACTCTGTTTTGCTAGAGAACTTTAACAAAAGGATAACTATTTGTGGACGTAGTCCAAATGGTGAAGCACGTTAAAATTTTTGTTGTTTGTAAATTTATTATGTTTTATCATTAATTTATGTATTTGCATTGTTTAATTCTTTCTCTTAATTGCTCCAATATTGCCTAAGATCCCAACAAAGGTACCATAGAATATGGAAGAAATTGGATATTACTAAATTGATTGCACCTATCTTAATGTAAAGAATAATAATGGTAGATTATCTTTGTTGGATGTTGGTTCTTTGTTCATAGACATGCAATAAAGAAGTGCATTCCTCACAATGATGTAAATGTTCTAGTGCCAACTTCATTGGTCACTAGCTTCTAGCAAAACTGATTAGTTGTAGAAGAAAAAATAAACATCTTCTACCATTTATTAGGAGAGAAGAAGTAAATGTGCATACAAAGCATAACAAGTCCTAAGATTGATGTTTTTTTAAGGATTTTTATGGACATACCTTTTAGCATGGACATAATGAAATCAAGTTTTCGTATGAAACTTATTGTAGATCAACAAAAAAAACATATAGCTATGCCATAAAATTAAAACAAGAGTTAAACAAAGACGTTGTGAGAGTTACCATGGGTGAGATAAAGAAGACTATGGTCTATCAAAAATTTCCTAGTAAATAGCTAAATCAAACATTTATCTAAACATAACACACCACCCCCCCCCTCCCGCCCAATGCTTTCTTTTGTGTATTACAAGATTCAATAAAAAATCAAAGCACAAAAAATAAGAATTAGAGTTATATTTGATGTAACAGACAAGGGTAGGTCCAATTGTGGTCACAAAAAATATTTGCATGAATTCTAGAAATTAAAATTAAAATTGAAAATATCAAATTTCTATTCTAAAACACATGCAAGCCTCATGATCAAACAAAAATAGAATTCCAATAACTATAAATAAATAAAAGTTACCAAATGTGAATCCCATGGTGAAGTGGATTTGTTCTAGGGTTTTGGGATATGGTTTCTTAAACACTCGCTTCAAAATTTCCATAGTATATATCTATCAAAGACAATTGATTAATTTTGGGGAGTTTACAACTCCATTTATACTTTTTTGGGTTGAATAATGAATAGACAGTGGAAAATGGATGAGATTTTTTTTTTTGGATCAAGGAGAAGATGAAAAGTGTTCATTTAATTTATTTAGGATGACAGGGTGAGATTAAATCAACTAAAAAAATAAAAAATATCATAAATAATTAGTTCCAAACAAAATTGGGAGGGAAAAGTAATTAATTAGTCATTTATTTTTAAAAATGAAAGAAAAAATAATAAAAAATTGAGATAATTAAATATTACAATTATTTAACCAGATGTAAAATTAATTTAAAGTAATTAAATAACAATTATTTAATTATTTGATCATAGATTAGATTAATTAAATAATATATTTATTTATTTAATTAATGATGATGAAAACGTTACTATAACATCATATTAAACTAAACTAGGCTAGATAAGGGAGCGGACCCTATCGTGGGATAGGGTCCAATTGCTGGTATAGCTATGGACACCCTGGGACCACTGTTGGGCAATAAAAGTGTCAATAAATGTACACTTAGTATCCAACTACCAATCCCTTCAATTCAAAAAATACACAAATTGACCAATCATGTAACAACACATCAGCATACCCATATTACATGACTTAGTTACCCACTATCGGTGCATCACTTTTTTTTGGCTTTTTTTTTGTGGTTGTTGAAAAGCATCCCCAAAACCTCGGAAAACGTACTCGAATTTCCCAAAAGTCTTTTATGTACTGCTAACTCGACAATCAAGAGACGTAGCCCAAACAAAAAGGTCGATTCGAACGCTGATGACGTGGAGTAGGGGGTCAAAGTTACCTACCCACGATAGGGCCCTCTCCCTTACCTATGACCGGTGCAAATTCATTGTATATGGAGTACAATTATGAAAGCATAGCTGTAAAGCTTACTGAAAAAGACATCCGTAACGCGGGAATTCCGAAACAGACAAACTCAAAAATAAAAAATACAGATATCAACGATGCAAATTCATTCTCACTTTTAGGCAGTTTCCTTCTTTCCTGGGCACTTTCGGACGAATAGCCCCCCTTCCTCTTTCTTCAGTGCAAAAACCATGTTTGTTCTGAAGAATTTGGCTCTGTTTAGCTTATGAAAGATGGAGATTTTATTTACTTGTAGAGTGATAAGATGGGATCGGCGCATTCCGAAAACGCCAAGATCACCAGCAAGGGAAATGAAGGGCTAAAGGGCTTGATCGAAGAAAGGGATACACTATTGATGTTACCAAACGTACGTAAGTAGTAGTTTTATGCAAAATCTGTGTGTACTTTCTATATGACATTTCTCAATACCCTTACAGCTTTGATTATTTTTTCTTTGGGCTCTGACTAAATGGTTTGCCTTCCCCTTTCTTCGGTGCAGAAACCCTGAAGAAATTGGCTTTGTTTAGCTCTAAAGGTGGAGATTTTATTTAGTTGGGGTAGAGTGATAAGATGGAATCGCCACCTTCCAAAAGAGCCAAGATCACCAGCACGGGATATAAATGGGTAAGGGCTTAATCGAAGAAAGGGAAGACACTATTGATGTTACCAAAGGTACGTAAGAAGTAAAATCTGCGTGTTCTTTTTATATGACTTTTTTCAGTACCCTGAACAGCTGATAATGGAAAGTAAATTAAAATTTATTTGGGCTCTGATCAAAGACGTATATGATGTTCAACGGACGAGTACAGTTTCTTGGTTATTTGTTACTTTATTACATTAATTAGTTATGACGGTTAATCCTAGACTGAATAAAAGCAAGGGCCTAATGATGTTGCCAAACGTGCCCAGATCTAGATTGTCAATCGCCAAGGTACCCAGAAAAGAATATTTTATATGCATTATATCTGAGTTATGCATGCCTTTCAGTACCCTTTACAGCACCGCTATACATTTGTACAACTGTTGAGATTGTTTTTTTTTTAATATTGTATTGAGCTAAAAGGATCACAAATAAAATCATGAAAGAATACAGTGCAGAGTTGATCTGTCAAACTAGCAGTAAGGAAACAAGGAGTACTATAACAGCCATACAAAAGTTAAGCACGACAGAAACAGAGAACTGTCTGTTTTTTGGTATTAGCTAGTGTAAATATGTTACTTCTATACTATTGTGTTTAGGAATTTAACAAGTTTAAAAAAATAAAAACAAATTATTTATTTAATTTCAAATTATAATAATTTCAAAAGCATATTAAATAATTAAATGATAAATAAAGAGTTATAAAGGAAAAAGTCATTAGTTCTAGAGTGCATCATTAGTATCAATGTTAATAATGTTTGTGAAGTGGAAGGTTTAATCTTTAGTTTGAAATTAGTTATTGGTTCTAAATTATAAAAGTCTATTGTTGAAAAGCTCTCAAATATTGGTTAAGGTAAGGGATCTAGGTTAGCTCTCTTATTAAGGTAATGGATCTAGATTACTCTCTCATTGATGTCATCAAAAGTTGTTGATTGAGACAATTTATCCCAAACCTCAACTAGTGGATTTATATGTTCAACATATTAGAATTTAATTGATAATATGGTGACACATTGGAGTGTCAATTTTAGCTTTGATATAAATTTTTGCAATTTCAAATATGACCAATGTAGTATTAGCAACATAAGGACGTTTGAGGATTTTTGATAGATCTTTAGTTAGGATGTGGATTCTTATTCCTTCTAATGCAATGATCTTTCTATATTTTTTTTCAAGTTTCATTCGTCTAGTTGTTTTTTAGCCTTCCCTTTCTTTACTCTATTTTCCCCTCTTGTGTTTCCACTTTCCGTCCTTGTCTACTTCTTTCCCTTTTTCTTTGACTTGTGTTCACATTTTTAGTCATGTTTGCGAACCTTTATCATTGAGTTCCCTTTCTTTCCTCATCCAACATTCCCTATTTTTCCCTACCTCTCTCTCTCTCTCTCTCCCACTAGCTTACATGTTTGATATTTCCTCTACCTTCCTACATTGTCTTTCCATGCTTATTTCCTTTTTGGCATTACTTTAGTTAAGCTTCTCTTCCTTGTCCTTTCTGTTACATAAGCATGAATTTATTCACACTCACTTTTTCTCAATGTACATTGGATGTGTGGTCTCATTTTTTCACGTTTTCAGTATCATTTGCTTTAATTCTTAACATCTTTCCTCTTGTTGGGTTGGACCACCTTTTTTCTACAATGTCATCTCTTTTTTCTTCTTTTTCTTACCAAAGTTAATGTTCACACTATCGTTTCCTTTCATGTCTATTTTTGCAAATGTGTGATCTCTTGGTAGGCTAATGTTCCTTCAATGCCCTACTTCTCTATTTGCACATTCCTTCCTCATAGCCAATTTGAATCACCCTCTTGGAATTGATGCATTTACAACTCCCTCATAACATTTATCTTTCTAATAAGAGTCCTAATACACAATGATTCAATTTGACAAGATTAAATATTAGGCAAAAATTTTCTCACAATCTCAATGGTAACGAGTTTGTAAAAAGAAAAGACAAAGAGAACCATATGGATCTTCTTGCTATAAAAAACATCTTTGGGATCTTTAGGGATAACTTCAAATGTCAAAGGTAAGAGAAAGCCAAACAATCACGTGTACAATCATTTGAAGAAAAGATTTAAATTTGCATTAAAATAAGACAGGCCAATAATGACCCTATAGAAAGTAATGCTCCTCATGTGGAGTACCTTAATCAAAGTCAAGTGGACCCATCTAGCTTGCTTCATGCTCTCATGAAAATGAAGAACAATTTAAATGACTTTATTTTTGAAATCTAGAGTGGTAAGGTTCTAATCAAGGATATGCTTGGATCTATTCATAATCTTCTAGGGTGGACCAGTTTGCATCTCTATTATCTTCAATAAGAAGCTAATAGGAGAATCTTGGAAGATTATGTCAACTTTTTGAATCCCATTAACACTAATGCGAGGGATTTGAAGGACTATTAGGACATTATAATGTTGAATCTATGCTCTTTTACACTCAAAAGATTAAATCTACACTCTACATTGAAGATGGATGCTATTGAAAGTAGTTCAACTCTTCTTGGCATAGTGGTGCTTGTAAGACTATAATTCAATTCCTATGCTTCATACTTTCCACCACGTATAGTAATAATTTGTATGGCTATAGAGGGTGGTTTTCTAAGCAACTTTTGGGTTTTCTCTTGTAAAAGGGAGAATTTGGAGACTATCATGTTGATGGTTAAGCCCCACAAAAGATTTTAAAGATTGGAATGGATCCTTAGCAATATTTAGAAATGGCTAAGCTGACTAGATGTAATATATGTGTTATTTGGTGTAGGTGTAATGTTATGGCTTCTAATGTGGTCTCTTGTGCTTGAGTTGATTGTTTCTCTCCTTCATTGGTGTGCATGTACTTATAATGATGGTTATGATTTTACTTACTCAAGACCACTTGGGCATGCAAGTGGAATGATCAAGATGAATACTAATGTAGATGGATTTGGAAATTTAAAAGCTTAGAATTCTAAATATTGTGGACACTACCATGAATAATTCAATGTATAGGACATGAATGCAAATGTGGTAGCATCCAAGATGGATAAATGGTTGAGGTGAAAATGAACTCTAGGTAATTGGTGTGAGGGGAGTAAAATTTGATCTTGATATTGGGTTGTACACAATAATAATTTTAGATGGTTGAATGAGGTGTTATGTTAATGGAAAGGGTATTATTAGATCCAAAATATAAGGGTTAAATATGAAGTATGCATTTTTCATCACTACATTCCCCCTTCACCTCCCCTCCCTTGATAATTTAGTGAGAATATGAATCTAATGGATTGTGCACTCCAAAATAAAAGAAGTAATAAAAATTACTCTACTAGTTAATTATGATATAATTTTTAGATGTTGCTTTGGTGATTTGGTTGTAGTTCTATTTGAGAAATATCTTCGTGCTTGTGAAATACATAATAGGACAATTGGTGTGTTTAACAAAAATAACCTCAACATACATAAAAATAATACAAATATTATTTTTGCAACAAGACAAGGGAAATCAATCTAACAAATATGGTGAATTATGATGATGTGGCTAAGTTGGTCCCCATAAAACCCACAAAAAAGGTTGAGCATGGTATAAGATGGGATTATGTTGTATGTGTCAATGATGGGGTTATGAAAGAGTTGGCCACCATAAAGGATATAAAACCATACACTATAGCGAGTGACATAGGACTCATTGTTGAATCTTTCTAGTTGTTGTATCATGTAGTGTTACAAGGTGTGCACCCTTGGTCTCCTTGTGTTGTGCAACCCAATGCTCGGGTTTGTGACATGGCTTAGCCACCTCCCATGGATTCATTAACTTTGGTGGTTGTACTGGGCATTAAAAGGTCAATATTTTGGTGCAATGACAATTTTCTTTGCAACAATTGGTATCAGAGCCTGGGTCATGGGTTTGAACCCCTCACTTGCGCTAGGGGGTTATTGCAAGGTGTGCACCCTTGGTCTCCTTGTGTTTTTTAGCGCAACACTCAGGTTTGTGGCATGACTTAATCACCTCCCGTGGATTCATTAACTCTGACGGTTATATTAGACATTAAAAGGTCAATCTTTTGGTGCAATGACAACCGTATTTGCAACATGTAGCACCTAAGAAGGTGTTTCTTTAGCCATTGTGTATTGTAATATCCATGACATAAAGTTAACTTGACCAAGGTGTACAAGGCATGGGTTCATGAACTTTGAAGTACATGATAGGGTAATTGACATCACAAATAATTTTAAAAATATCTATATTCTTATAGGGATAAATAATTTCAAAGACAATACATTAAATGCTTAATTGGAAGGGACTAGATTAGTAAACCTTGACCAAAAAGGGTAGCAACATAGATAATGTTTCCCAAGAATGAGAACATGTAAAATGAGCCTTCACCTTGAACTAGTTAGAATGTATTATAAAGATTCACCATGATCAAATCTCTCCATTTAGCGGCAATGGGGTCCTTAATCATAATGACCAGCAAGGGAAACCACACAAAAGTCATGTGGTCAATGTTAAGACTACCAAATAACTTATCGAATAACACCTTAACACACTTGGGCACTTCTTGAAATGATCTTGTGGTAAGTTTTCAAATATCATAGATCTTTGATAAATCAATATTCAATCTTAATGATTTTACCAAAAGTACCTAAGAACTAGTTTTATGCAAAAATTGTGTGTTATATATGACTTTTTTTAGTACCCTTAATAACTTTAAATAGTCGTGGTGATGAAAAGAATAAATTTTCTCTGGGCTTTGATTAAAGATGTAAATTAGTAGGAAATATCTTCAATGTTTGAGTAGTAGTTAATTGGTTATTTTCTACCATATTACATTAATTAGTTATAAGGATTAATCTTAGACTAAATGAAAGGAAGGGGCTAATTATGTTGCCAAACATGCCCAAATCTATAATGTCAAATTTCTAAGGTACCCCAAAAAATGTTTTTACACATCCTAACTATGTTATGTATGTCTGTAAGTAGCCTTTACAACACCACTTTAGATTCGTACCTCTGTTGTAGAGGAAAAAAAAGAAATTTTCTTTAATATCATATTAAGCTAAGAAAATTAGCAATAAACCATCAAAGGATATAGAACATAGTTGATTTTTCAAACTAGTAGTAAGGAAATCAAGAGTAATTAGATATAACAACCATACAAAAGTTACACATGGTAGAAACATATAATCTTTTTTTTTTGTTTTGGTTAGCTAGTGGAAATATGTTACTTCTACATTAATTTCTTATTGTATCACATTAATTAACCCTCCATCATAAAGCTCTTATGATATCAATTTTTATTAATTAGTTATAATAGTTAATTTTTGTTGTCTTGTAGGAATTTAAGAAGCTAAAAATAATAATTTACTTTTTATTTAATTTAAAATTAAAAAATTAAATATTGAAAATAACATAATAAATAAAGGAATTTTATCATTAATATCAATATTAATAATGTTTGTGAGTGGAAGGTTTAATTCTTAGCTTGAAATTAGTTATTAAATCTAAGTGTTAAAGGCTTATTATTGAAATGAATTCTTAAATATTGGTTGAGGCAATAAATTTAAGCTAGGTCTCTAATTGATGCCTCAAATATATTTGTTTGAGCAACTTATCTCAAATCTCGATTTGTGGATTTGTAGGTTCAACACATTAGAATTATTGGGAATATGGTGAAACATTGGCTTTGTCAATTTTAGCCTCAATCTAAATTTCTACAATTTTAAAGGTGATCATTGGAGTATTAGCAACACATATTTTTAAAGATTTTAGGAGAGATCCTTAATTTGGAGATGGATTCTTCTTCATTCTAATGCAACAATCTGTTGACCTTTTCTTCTAAAGGTTCCTTCTTCCCCTGGTTGTCTTTTGGCCTTCTCATTTTTACTATATTTTTCTCCTCCTATATTTCCACTTTCTTTCCTTTTTTGCTTCTTTCCCCTTTTTCTTTAACTTGTGTTTACTTTTTTAGTCTTGTTTGAGAACCTTTGTCATTGTGTTCACTTTCCTTTGCAATCCAAATTTCCCTCTTTTTTCCTACCTCTTTCATTGGCTTACATGTTTTATATTTCCTTTACCTTCCATCCTTTTCTTTATTTATTTATTTATTTACTTTTTTGCATTGTAATGGTTAAGCTTCTCTTGCATTTATATGTCCCTCTTCTTTCTCTCTAGCAAGCATTTATTCCTTGTTCTTTCTATCACACTAGCATGGATTTAATCATACTTTTCCCTTTTCTTAGTGTATGCTTGACATGTGATCTCCTCCTTTCATCTCTACCTTATCATTTGCTTGTTCTTAGCATATTTCCTCATGTTGGGCCACACCACCTTTTTTATGCAATGCAATCTCCTTTTTCTTCTTCTTGGAAATGCTGATCTTCATACTATCCTATCCTCCAATGTATATTTTATACATCTACAATACCTTGATAGGTCTATGTTTCTTCAACGCCTCACTTCTCTATTTACACATCCCTTCCTCCTAACTGATTTGAATCTCCATCTTGGCATTGACGCAATTGCAACTTCCTCTCATGAAAATTCTCATTCTACTAAAATGTTGGGTCCTAGTAAAAGATGCTTCAATTTGACAACATTAAATATTAGACACAAATTTTGACACAAGAATTTGTAAAAAGAAAAATCGAGAGAATCATATAGGTTCTCTTGCTAGGAAAACTCATCTATGGGCTCTTTAGGGAAAACTTCAAATGTCAAAAGTAAGAGGAAGCAAGACAATCACATGTACCATCATTTATAGAAAAGTTTTAAATTTGCATCCAAAAAAGATAGACACCAATGATCCTATAGAAAGTAATGCTCCTCATGAGTGGTGGCTTGAGAAAAGTCAAGTTAAACCATCTAGATTGCTTTTGTTGAAGTTGTTGTATCAACCACACAACACCTAAAAATCACTTGCTAAAAATTATCCTATCACAAAAGAGAGATCAAGCGTGATTGTGTACTCAACAACCTGAGAAATTCTATTGATGGAATAACTTGAATTAATCATTACAATAAAGGTGAATGCTTATAAAAATATAAAAAAGCAAATCTTGGATTAGGATTTGATTAGACTGAGACAAGTGTCTTCATCTAATGCAATGAGACAACATGTGTTAAATATAGCTCAATCTAATAATACAAAACAACTCCTAATTTTAGCTTCAAGTAATTAAAGTAAAAAGGCATCTAATAATTAATTAATGATTGATTAATTATCATGTGAAAGCCTATTTACTCCAACACCCCTCTTAAGATCAACTTAGGGAGAAACTAAACAATTGATAAAGGAAGCTAAAAATAATGCAAAATGGGTCTCGACTACAAGGCTTGATGAGGTACCCATGAAAAAGTAGCTGGAATCTCTCATAATTAGAGAAAATGAGAAAATCTTATAGAAAAAGATCCTATCCAAAAGAGAGATAAAAGAAATGTAGGACTCAAATGTCTCCCCAAGTGTTGCTTTGGTCACATAAGTACAATCAAGATCCCCCCATAGGAGAGAAAAGATAAAATAATGAATCCCCCAAGAAGGAAAAAAGCTCCTTTGCCAAAAGTGATTGCTCGAAGAAGAATGCTGAAGATGATCCAAAAATGGCATACATTGTTCCTCCCCTTAGAAAGAAACATATCCAATGGTGTATGTAGGAGACAATCTCTTGGGAGAAACGGTCTCATGATGGATGCCATGGAGAAATGCTCAAGGGTTTGCATGTTTGAATCAAATGAAGCCAAATCAATTGAAGCAAATCCAAACAATTGTGATGATACTTGAAGAACAACCTCCAAAGGCAATGCTGATGGGATGACAGGTTGGTCATAGCTATCATTAAAGAGGAAGTGAATATCCTCAAGTGTGTCCCCAATATCTCCAATGTGAGACTCAATGAGTAACTTTGCAATGTATAACAAGTACTCATCCCACAAAGCTAAAACTAAAAGACTGTAAACATCTTGTTGAAATGAACTTATCTCTTAAGATGTAAGAGGTGTAGGAGTAGGAAGCTCGACACAAGTCTCATGAGCCAAGGTGGATGATGGAAGTACAAATAGGTTAAAGTGACCAAACTTCTCCTTAGATATGTGATCCACTCTAGATGCATGAGAGTGAAGACTAATCAATGGTAGTGCATACTCATTTGAAGCAAAATGAGAGAAGGCATACAATTGAGAAGCATGATCTACTGTCCCAACTACAAGAAAATATCTACTGTATAGGTCACTAATAAGTAATACATCAGGTGTGAACTCTGCCATCTTACTTGCTCCATTGTGTGCAATCTGATAGATGGAAAGGAGATTTGAAGATAATGAAGGGACACAATGTACATCATGAAATGTGTCATCATCAACATCTATTGATCCGTTCCTAGTAACACTCATAAGTATTATTCCTCATCAAAATATTAGGTAATGTGTAAGGTTGAAATGAAGAGAATAGACCCATAGATGAAGCCATGTGATGTGAGGCTCTTTAATCAAGAAGCCATCTATTGGATTGAATATTGATGGATGCTAAGAGAGCATGGCCTTTCACCTTGTCCACTCCATGTGTCATGGTGAGTGACCTTGATTGTGAAGGTGTTGTAGTGGAAGAAGAGGATGAAGGAAACAAAATATTGTTCTTATATAGAAGATGCTTCAGCTCATCGATCTACTTTGCATAATATTGATGCTCATCATGTCCTGTCTTTGTGCAATATGCACATTATGGTCAACCCTTCTTAGATGAGTTCCGCTTAGAAGAGGAAGAAGAATCTAAGGTATCCTATGAGTGTGATTCCTTGAATTTCTCATGTGACTTGGTATCCTTATGTTTATGTTTCTTACCTTTTCCATTTGAAGCCTTTTGATCTCTAGAGCCTGGTGATGCAATAAGAGCTTGTGATTTGGAAGACTTCAAGGAGCCCATCTATACCAACTTTTCCTACTCATGGGTGAGTGATGTAGTAAAATCATTAGGTGAATGCATAGTGAATTTGGCACCAAGTGCATCTCTCATGGCATAAAAGGTAGAAACAAAAACTAAATAATCAAGACTAATCTTGGCAAGGATGGAAAGAATCAATAAAGTGTCATTTTTCTTAATACCACATTATGTCAACTATAAAATGAGAGACTTGATTTTGGTGAAGAAGTCCTGAATGCTATCAAAATCTTTAGGATTCAAGTTGATAAGCTTAATCTCCAACTGAAATCCTCTCATAGTATCCTACTTCCCAAACAAGGACTCCAATTGAGTCTAGATTTGATTGGGTGTGGTGCAAGATTCAACATGAAAGAGAAGATCAGGAGTCAGACATGCATAATATACCAAAAGCATCATCACACCTGGTAAACCACTTTCTCTTCCTAGTAGCACCTATAGGTTCAAGGTCTGTACCCATGGTCACTCTATATAGCCCTGCTTTCTTTAGATGTATCTCCATTTGTGATTTCCAATCATAATAGTTGTATAGAGTGAGTGGATTATTATGTTTTAGATCCATGATGAAAATATTATAATAATGAACTTATACAATAGTATAGACCTCCTAAATTTAGAAAAATTCCCCCTTGAACCCAAAAAATTTGATCTATTTGCACGTTTTCCAAGAAAATAACAAAAAAAAAAGAGATCTGATTAAAATAAAAAATACTTGGTTAATTTTTTGGAAAAATGGGCTTGAGATCTGGGAAGAGGATTGAATTAGCTTTTAGATGTTGCTTGAATCTCAAAAACTCAATAATGAAGTCAAAAGTTATGCCCTCTTGAGTGAAAATAACTAGATTTGACTTTAGAGGCCTTTTGAATAAATCAAGAGAAAAATATGAAGTACATGCACCACTAGATTTGGCTTGGAACCATCTTTCCAACGATATGTAATTTGCAAAATATAGAGATAAGACATCCAAGTTTTACCCCATTTACTAGAAGCTACTCAATTTGGTGCTTAGGGCATACATGGGGCTAAAAAAGTAACCCTTGGTTGTATAGTGGACCAGGGGATTGGTGCTAAGTAGGGGCCCTAGCCCTTGGTCACAAATGTGATAGGGGCAAGCATCAGGGGTTGGAAGGGTGCAAAGAACCTAGTCACTAATGTGACCACAATGAACCACCTAACGTAGGTGGAGCTAAAAATTATGGTGGCATCACTACACGAGAGGTGAGCGAGTGAAGCTACGCTTCAGGGTGGTGCCGCTACATGAGTAGCGAGCAAGTAGTGACTTAGCCATGGAGGGGTGATGGGCAGCAAGAGGTTAGCATATGGAATATTCTAAAAGAATATTCCAAAAATATGCTCGCTAGATTTTTTAAAAACTCATCGCAACATTTTTATCGGTTGCTATTATTTTTTTGGATTTTTGTGTTGCACAGGGATGGTACAACTTTGATGCATTGGTACGACTGTATGGAATATGAATTCATATGACTTATAGATTCATACGACTATATAGAATTCAATACCCTAAAAACTATGTCCTCTATAAAATTTTCCCAAAGTTTTTTTCTTGGATTTTCACGAAACGACAATTGATTCTTATGTTGTTGGCCACTCTATATGCAATGGTGAGGTTGATTTTTCTCCAAGATGCACCAAATTTTTTCTAAAGGCTGAATCCCTCAAATTTTGAATAGGAGGTTATAGATCCAGAGCTCTGATACCATGTTAGAGTTGATAGTGAACCCCACAACTCTAAGTGATCCTCTATAACCAAAAAGGAACTCGTAAGTTTAGTTTAAGTAATTAAAAGTAATAAGGGACCTAATAGTTAATTAATGATTAATTAATTATCTAGTGATGTCCTAATTACTCCAACAACTTGCCTTAAGATCAACTTAGGGAGTGTAATAACGAAAAATGTACCCCTCTACATTTCTGCACTTTTTTAGGCCCTCCCTATTAAATTAAGCCTAATATTGCCTTGATTTAGTGTTGTAATGTGTTTAACATATTCACATTAGGTCTTGGGCTCTTGTAAACTAAATGAACTTAATTATTCCTTATTTAGGGTGTTGTAAAGTCTACCTTTACACTTTCACATTAATCTAGGGTTTTATTAATTAATTGGGCTTCTTTATGCTTTAGTTGGCCTTATTTTGCATCCACAAGCCTTACTGCATATTTCTGAGGATAATATTGACACATATGTAATGACCAATCAAATATTAATTTTTTGGATTGTATGGCCCAAATTTAGTGATCTGGGTTCCATACGCCACCTTGGGTGTATGGGTCCCACCTAAGTTTCGTGGCCCCTGATGAAAAGGGAAACTCTCCCTTTCAAATTTGATCACAAAACCTCACAAAACACAATACAAGAAGGCTGCAAATACATAAAATGAGCAAAAAATGGAAGAGAAATCTGCAAGTTAATTCATATTCAAATATGCAAATTTTTTACATTAAACTAAAGCACATGGGCTCCCCTTCAATCCTACATGCAACACCTACAAAAATGTGTCTTCAACAATATGGTAGCATTTTGGTAGCATTTGGGTATGCAAACTTCACTTCTCCAAGCCCCCTTCTCAAAATGAAAAGGCATGAATTAATAGAGAAAGTGGAAGGAGAAAACAAACAATGGTTTCACAAAACAATCTCTTGAAACCACCTTGAGAAAGGTATACCCAACCTTGGGAGTTACAAAACTTGCAATAAGAAATGAGGTCCAATGCATGTTGACCTTCTCTTGGGTGCCTAAACTCTTGTCCAATTATATTTGAGATGCTATAAGAACTTACACCTCTTATAGATTCCTTAGAACCCGTCATTACAATTTTGCATGCAAAGACATGCAAGCAACATGCAATATTCTTTTGGCAGCCCACCTTATGACAACATATGACACATGTACATGGAAATATGACTCTTTGACCTCCTCCAAAAGTGGGACACCAAAAAGACATATTCCCTTACAAGATACTTTTACCGAATTACTGTGGGGTCTTTTCCTATCAATATTTACATTAACTTTTCACACAAAGGGTATCTATGTTTCATTTAGTTATGAGGGGTAAAATGCATAAATAACAATAAGAAAACAACAATAACTATTATAACAACAATAAGGAATGTTTTAAGATGGTGAAATGATGTGTACCTTGCTGAAAAAAGTATTGTTTTGGGGGTCACTAAGGACTCATTTTCCCAGTGGCGAATGGGACCTTCCCAGGGTTCTAGAAAAGCAATTTCTAGGTTTTGTTCTTCAATGTCTTCACTCCCAAATCCCAGGCCGTAAGCTCCCGAAATTCAAAAATAAATTTTGTTGCTTCATTTTTGTGATCTTGCAACAAAGATGGCAACTTTTGCAACTTTACAACTTTGGCAACTTTTGTTTCAATCTTGTTCTCCACTTGATCTTCAACCTAATACTTGCAATCACACATCAAAGAGGAGAAAAAATGTTGATTGTTAGGAAATAGGGGTTTCCTTTGTCAAATCCCATTTAGGTAATTAAATCTTATGATAAAATAATGAAACATGAACATGAACATGAAACATGAAACAATGATACCTTGGATGAAGTCTTGGAATGTAAATCAACAATCAAACATGAAATGACTATGAGGAATGTAGATCTTGATCTAGAATTTGGATGTGAAACAATGCTTGACTTGGAGATCTTCAATGCTACATCACAACATTAGCTCAACAACATGCATGATGCCCTATGCCTTTGACATGACGATATGACCTTTGAATGTTGCAATAAAACTTCAATTATATGCTCTTGAATGCCTTCTTGATCATAAGTTTTCTATAATGCTTGAATACTTGAATGCTTAGGTTGCTTAGACGAAAACTATGTGAAATAACCTTGTATTTATACTTAAGATTTAATCTCGAAATTCAAATAACACAAGTTGACATTAGATCTAGGATTTAAAATCATTAAAATCCCACCACAAATAAGTTCAAAAAGGGGTATCCTTAGTTAAGGAGGACCCATTCGCCATAGGACAAATGGGTCCTAGCATAATTAACTAGGACAACTCTCAGGGAGGTGAAATCATATGTAAAAAGGGGGTACTAGGACCTAGGAAGGACCCATTCGCTAGGTAGCAAATGGGCCCTAGGTCACCTAGCCTAGGACTCAAACCTTGCCAAATTAAGTTTTGTGAAACATTATTAATGAGTGTTAGGATTTATCCCTCAGAAAATATAATAAATAAGGCTTGGATTTGAATTTAAGGGGCTAATTAAGCTCTAATTAACCTTAATTAATTAATAAAGCCCTAAATAAGTGTGAAAGTGTAAAGAAACACTTTAAAACACCCTAAATAAGGCACAATTGTGTCCATTTTATCATTAATTCTTCATTCCCAAACTAAGCGTGAAAAAGGTTACTTTTTTCGACGCTACAAGAAGAAGATACAAAAGTGAAAGCAGAGAGAGAAGCACAAGTAGAGGTTGAAACAAGAGGGTCTCCTTCAATCTTCTATGAGGCCTCATAATCTCGAGCTAGTGTTCGTTAGCAACACTTATGATCGCATGGAAGTTATTTGCGATAGTTGTGGGCACCAAGTGGCACAAACTGAGAATATTTTGGGACATCCTAGTCTATTGAAGGAGTAGTCTCCATAACCTTTGCTGGTAGAAGAGTAGACTCCTAAGGGTCCTATTCCACCAAAGGAATTATCTTCACAACCATTTTTGATGGAGGATTAGACTCCTAAGGAGGAACAAGAGGAGAAACAAAGACAAGGATGGGGATCTTGACCATGGGCCCCTTTACTTTTACTACTTTAGGGATAGGTGGAGGAATAGGATGAGGCCTCAGAGGTTAACAAGCGGGAACAAACCCACATGAATGCTTCCCCTTACCATATAGGGTTGGTCAAGGGACTGTGGGCCAAATGAGGAGTTGAAAGACTTGTGGTTTAGACTTCCACAACATGGGTGCCTTTTCTTTTCTTGTGCTAGGCATAGTAGATGGAACTAAGGACATCAGAAAGGGTTGTGAAGTTGCAAAAGAAGATGAAGAAGAAGGG